>CAUYQG010040532.1:0-28223 GCA_963574415.1 Tarsius wallacei
GGAGTGAGCTCTGGGGTTATGACAAGCCCCAGGTCCGGCTGAGTTGGGGTCTCCTTTGCGGTTGGAGAGTTTTTCACCTCAATAATGGACTCTTGTGTGATGAAGAGCCCCAGGTCTGGCTGAGTTGGGGTCTCCCGCGTGGTTGGAGAGAGTTTAACCTCAATAGTGAGCTCTTGTGTTATGATGAGCCCCAGGCCTGGCTGAGTTGGGGTCTCCTTTGTTGTAGAGAGTTTAACCTCAATAGTGGGCTCTTGAGTTACGACGGGCCCCAGGTCTGGCTGAGTTGGGGTCTCCTTTGTGGTTGGAGAGAGTTTAACCTCAATAGTGGGCTCTTGAGTTATGATGAGCCCCAGGTCTGGCTGAGTTGGGGTCTCCTGCGTGGTTGGAGAGAACTTAGCCTCTGTAGTAGGTTCTGAAATTACGGCAAGTTCCACGTCCAAATGCTGAGCTGTGACTGGAGTCAGGTTTGCATGTTGAGTTGGAACCTGGCCAGGATGCTTTGAATGCACTATGGTCGTCTGGGCTGTTGACTGCCCAGCCTGCACAGTGGGTGCTGGGCTGATGGTGAGCACCAAGTCCAAAGACTGACCTGTGACACTGGGCGACGGTGGATGCTGAGCTTGACCCTGACCCGGTGTTGCAACTGTCACCCCGTGGTACACTGCAGGTTGAGCCACAACCTCTGTAGGAGGCTCGGGAGGCTGAGCTGGGACTGCCTGCTGGCTTGGAGGTTTGGCCTCCTTTGGGGGCTTCGTAGGCTGAGTGGAAGCCCCCTGCTGGGCTGCAGAGGGTCCCATCCCCTCAAGGAGCTCTGGAGGCGAAGATGAGGCCGCCTGCTGGGCCGGAGAGGGTTCCACCACCACAGGGGGCCCTGCAGATGGAACAGGGACTACCTGCAGGGCTAGGGAAGATTCATCCTCTTCGGGGGAACCAGATTGGGTTGGAGAAGATCTGCCCTGCCCAGCGGGAACAGGAGGGTCATCTTGCTGGACTGAAGAAAGCTCAGCCTCCACTGTGGGCCCTGTTTGCATGGTGAGCGCCATGTCCACATGTGGAACAGTGGCATCAGATGCTGGTGACAGCTCTCTGAACCATGGCGACAGGTCTGGGGATGGCAGTGTCATTTTGTCATGAAGGGGGCTTACATAAAATGGGGAGAACACTGGAGGCTGAGATGAGGCCTCTTGCTGAGCTGGAGAAGATTCAGCCTCCACTGGAGGCTTGGCTGGGGCCTCTTGCTGGGCCGGGGAAGCTTCTGCACCCCTAGGGGGCTCCTGAGTCTCAGGCGAGCTCTCCTGCAGCTGGGAGAATGTTCCTTCGGGCGGAGCTGGGCCCCCTTGATGGCCTGGAGAGTCCATGGCCTCTGGAGTCTCGGTCACCACGGGCTCCACAGTCTGAACACTGGGTGACGTTGGAGGCTGCTCCTGGTGGTGACTTGGGGCAGCACCAGGCTCACCAGGGAGTTGTGGAGGCTGAGCCGATTGCTCCTGCTCACTGGGGGAAGGTCCAGCCTCCACAGGAGGCTCCGACAGGGCTTCTTGCTGGGCCGGGGAAGCTTCTACACCCCCAGGAGGCTCCTGAGACTCAGACGAGCTCTCCTGCAGGCTGGGAGACTGTTCTTCGGGTGGCCCTTCCAGTGGAGCTGGGCCTCCTTGATGGTCTGGAGAGTCCAGTGGCCTCTGGAGTCACAGTAACCACAGGCTCCACAGTTGGCACACTGGACAATGCAGGGGGCTGCACGTGGTCGTGAGTCGGGGCAGCACCAGGCTCACCGGGGAGCGGTGGAGGCTGAGCCAGGGCCTCCTGCTGGCTGGCAGATGGGTTGGCCTCCCCAGGAGACTCAGAGGGCCAAGCCAGCTGCTCTGCCTCGCTGGGGGAGGTCCAGCCTCCACTGGAGGTTTGGCTTGGGCCTCTTGCTGGGCTGGAGAAGATCCAACCTCCACAGATGGCTCAGCTGGGGCCTCCTCCTGGGCCACAGGCTCCGCCTCCTCAGGACGCTCTGGAGGGGGCGCCGGGGCCTCCTGCGGGGCTGGAGCAGGCGCGGTGTCACTGCTGGCCTCTGACAGCACCGTCAACTCCACGTCTGCAGGCATCACGGTGACCTGGGGCAAGTTCAAGGGTTGAGCTTCGTTCCTATTGGGAAAAGGCACATTTGCCTCCCAAAGTACCGTCAGCTGACTCTCAGCCTCCTCAGGGAACCGTGGGGGCTGAGCTGGGTTCTCCTCCGGGGGTCTCCCGACCTTGAGCTTGGGCCTCCAGCAGGGAGTGAGAAAGTCTGGCTTGCTCATGGCGCCTTGGAGACTCCCCCGCAATCTGGAGCCCCAGCGGGAGGCTACCAGGATACAGGGCGTCCGTACTTGCATCGTCCTTCAAAGTAGATGCAAAATGGCGTGCTGTGGCAACCACCACCTTGGCAAGCCTCCGATGCTGAACCAGATCTTTCCACCGGTTCTTCCGGGAGATGACAAACTGCCGCTTTTGAGCGGTCCAGAGGCGGGACGCGAACTTCCAAAGCCTGGTGGCCCGCAGCCCCGTCCAGGCCCAAGTTCTTCCTTTTTAGGGGAGGCAGAGCTTGCGTGGGAACAGCCTCTGGGAGTCTTTCCCGCGAAGTCTGCTGGCTCACACCCTGAAGTGACGGACCCGAAGTTCCAGTCCACATCTGAGGTGGGCCCAACATCTAGGAGGAAGAGGAGGATCCCCGGTGGTCAGAGCTCCCCGGGTGGGCTGGAGGTGAAAGCACACAGGGCGATGTGGTTGGAAGATGGGAGGGCGGGAGATCGGAGGGGCACGAGGACCAAGGCTCAATGTGCCCCAGGGGGCGGAAGCTCAGCGGGATCGGGACCTGGGCCCCCTCCTGAGGCTGAGCCACCAGGATCAGCAGCCACAAGGGCTGCCATGTGAGGAAAGGGGGGGCCAAGAGGCTCCTCCAAGCTGAAATCCCAGAGCTGCTCTTCCTCCTCTTGGCCATGCTGCTCCCAAGAAGAGCAACTGGCCCGCAAAACGAGCGCCAGTTAGGGCGGCATGAGGACACGTGACCATTATTTATTCCAGTACATTGCCACTTTCACTAAACTTTCAGCATCCTTGGGAAAAAAAAACACAAATGTAATAAAAACCATATTTCTACATCACTGTCAGACTGGCTAAACTTCAAAGGACAATATCAAGTATTGATGAGGATGTGGAACAAATGGAATTCTCTTAATTTTGGGGGGGAGGATAATTTATTTGGTGCACCCGCCTTGGAAAACTAGCAGTATCTACTAAAGCTACCATATGAGGTCTAACAAATTTGCGAACTTGCCACCACGTGCTTATATTGGCAGCACTGTACAAACAACTTGGTAAGTTTTCATAACCTTGGTATATCAGTGTCTTACAGCTGTGTTCATGTCGATATATGGCAGTGTCTTGCTGAGTGGCTTTCATTGCTGTTGCATGTTTTTGTGTGTCATTGCAAGAATGTCAGAACTTGAACTAGAGTAATGAACAAACATTAAATTTCTTGTTAAACTTGGCAAGAGTGGAAGTGAAATCAGGGGCATGTTAGTCCAATAAGGGGATAATGTCGTGAAGAAAACAGCAGCGTACAAATGTATTGTGTCTTTTTCTGGTGGGAGAGAAAGTATCACTGATGAAGAGAGGTCAGGATGGCCAGTAACTAGCAGAACTGACAAAAACTTTGCAAAAATTTGTTGAATTGTGTGTCAAAATTGTTGGCTGACTATGGGAAGCATAACAAACCAAATAAACATTGATAGAGAAACAGGAAAATCTTAACTGAAAGTCTTGGCATGAGAAAGGAGTGTGCAAAAGTTGGTCCTGAGAGAGCTCTTGCATCACAACAATGCACCAGCTCACATAGCACTGTAGGGAAATTTCAGCCAGTAAACAAATAACTATATTGGAACACCCTCCCTACTCACCTGATCTGGTCCCCAATGACTTTTTTCTGTACCCAAAGATAAAGGAAATACTGAAAGGAAGACATTTTGATGACATCAAGAGTAATAACAATGACAGCTCTGATGGCCTTTCCAGAAAAAGAATTCCAAAATTGCTTTGATGGGTGAACTAGGTGCTGGCATCAGTGCATAGCTTCCCAAGGGGAGTACTTTGAAGATGACTGCAGTGATATTCAGTAATGAGGTATGTGGCACTTTTTCTAGGATAAGTTCACAAACTCAGTTGTGAGATCTCTTATTTGTACCCCTTGATCCAGTAGTTTTACTCTTGGGTATATTCCAACGGAAGAAAGTGCTTATAGCCATCAAAAGATGGACAAGAATGTTTAAAAGACCTTTATTAATACAACTTCCAAATTGGAGACAATTCAAATATTCATCAGCAGTTCAAATATTCATCAGCAGTGGAATGGATACGTAAACTGTGGTATATTCATGCAATGGATTTCTCTCCAATAATGAAAAAAAAATGTACTATTGTTACACAATATGGGTGTAACTCATAAACATAATGTTAAGTGAAAATGCTGAACACAATAGGATACATATTGTATGAATTATTTTATATCAAATTCAAAAACAGATAAAACTAATTACTGTAATGGAGGTCAGAATATTGGATACCTTTTGGGGGTGGATACTGACTATGAAGAAGCAGCCCCAAGGGAGCCTTCTGGATTGCTGGAAATGTTCCATATCTTGATCTGGGTAGTGGGTTACAAAGACCCTCTCCTTGATAACCAAACTCTAGTCAGACTTCTCAGCCCTTTTTTCCACTAGGCCTCAACTTTGGCCTATAACTACATCATTTTACCACCCCCCATCCCTAGGAGACTTGAACAAACTCTAGCATGTCCCTAGGATGTTGGCTTCTTTCCCCTTAATTTCCTGCCTGAGCAAGCTCAAAGCTACCCCCCAAAATGTGTGTTTGCTCAAATTCTGAGCCTGTGGTGGACTACAATGTTTAATTTTCTTCTGAAACTTTGTTGTAACTACATCTATTCAGATTTATGATGAGTGTCTCTTGTTCTTTCAACAACAAAACTCTTATGGAGCAATTTCACTTTTTACCTCACTCTCACTTCTTCATATTCTGGGATCACAGACCCAGAACACATCCATTTTCAAATCAGATTTATGTTTCTTGAAAGATTGTGACTTCTTGATTGCTGCATCATCAGACAATTTTTTTTCATGTGTTTAAGGTATGTTCTTTAGTGTCAAGAGTAATAGTTTTAGTGGGGCATGGTGGTGGGCCTCTGTAGTCCCTGCTACTTTGGAGGCTGAGGAGGGAGGATCATTTGAGCCCAGGAATTTGAGGCTGCAGTAAGCCATGATTGTGCCACAGCACTGCAGCCTGGGCATGAGTGAGGCCCTGACGAAAGAAGGAAGGGAGGGAGGGAGGGAGGGAGAGAGGAAAGAAGGAAAGATGGAAAGGAAGGAAGGAAGGAATTGACGTTAATATGTAAATACTTGGGTTTGACTACATTAAAAAACATGATGAAATTGTCCAATGTTTGCCCCTGTACCTAGAATTACTGTGAATGCAAGTGCTGCAGATACAGTCTTATGCTACTGTGATGTATTGGTGAGCTATCAGAGTAGAAATTTTTCTAACTTTTAAAACAATTTTAAATAAAACAATCTGCCTTTGACTTAGACAATGTTTGCATTCCTGTAATTATTAAATATTAAAATCACAAAAACATTTTGTGTTTATACATGAAAGGAAGTTATATTCTAGGCATATATTATTATATAATAACAGGCTTTTTACCTACAGGATGTCTGGTGAGACGTTGGACAGTCATGAGGATGGAGGACAATTCTTGGCTGTGCTGGACCATCCCCTGCAGGGCATCTATCATTTCTTACCACTCTAGTACTAAATGCCACTGGAGCCCCCAAATCATCGTGACAAACAAAAGTTTGGTCATAGATTTCTAAAACATCCCTAGTGGTTCTTAAATTTTAGTGGTCATAAGAATCACTTGGGGAAGAGCTTGTTTGGAATGCACATTCCTTGGCTCTACTTTCCAAAATTCTGATTCAGTAAGTAGGAAAAAGACCCTGGAATCCAGTTTTTTTTATTGATCACCCTAGGAGTTCTATCCTTCAGAACTCTGACAAGCTTTGCTTTAGACTACAGTCATGACACTCAACTTTTACCATATTCCACTTAAGAATCCCAGCAGAGACCAATTTACCCCTAAGAACCATATATTTAGAAATATTCGTTAGTACATGTACGTCTCAAGGCCATAAAATTGCAGTAGTAGTGCTGGCAATTAGTAGTAATTTTATTACAATCACTTTATACTTTAAAATTATTTTAGTAATTTTATTGCTATCACTCTATAACACAAAAGTAAAAATTCTTTGAGAATGTTGAGTATACTCTGATGACTACATAACAGAGGTAAGTTTTAAAATTTTTTGGTTTTTTTTTTTTTGAGTCGAGGGTCTCTGTTGCCACAGCCTCAAATTCCTGGGCTCAGGTAGTCCTTATGCCTCAGCCTCCTGAGTAGCTGAGACTACAGGCATGCACTACCACACATGGATAATTTTGTTTTGTTTTTGAGTTGGAGTCTCACTTTGTCGCTCAGGCTGGAGTGCAGTAGCATACTCATAGCCACCCCAGCATCAACCTGCTGGGTTCTGGCAATCCTTCTGCCTCAGCCTTCCAAGCAGCCGGAACTACGGGTGCACGTTACCACGCCCAGCTAGTTTTTTATTTATTGTAGAGATGAGTTCTCACCAAATGGCCCGGGCTGGAGGTCTCACCAAATGGCCTGGGCTGGTCTCAAACCCTTGGACTCAGGGAGTCCACTTGCCTTGGTCTCCCAAAGTGCTGGGATTACAGGCTGAGCCACTGAGCCTGTCCTAATTTTTAAATTTATTGTAGAGATGAGGTCTCACTATGTTGCCCAGGCTGGTCTCGAATTCCTGGGCTCAAGCAGTCCTCCCACCTTGACCTCCCAAAGTGCTGGGATTACAGGCATGAGCCACCATGCACAGCTGAGTTTTGAAACACTAGTGCTAGTAGCATAATGGCAAGTAATAGGGGAGGGTCAGAAAAACAATGGCTAGAGGTAATTCCTCTGTGGTTCTTCTCATGTACCCATTAATAAATGCATATGTCTTTTTTACAATTAAATGAAAGGAAGGAAAACAACAGATAGTGTTGGGAGAAGTTAGGGAGAGTAGTAGGAGGTGACAGAGGAGCCCCAGGTTAATTGTAGCCCACCAAGGAGTCAAAATCGACCACAGGGCAAAAAGATGCCACTCTTTCCAACATCCCATCTACATGACATCTGTGTTTCACTACCATATGAGAACCAAGCACAGCTCCTGAATTTGACCAGAAGCCTTTTATGAGCAGAGTGTATAGTTCACCCACTAGGCTAAGGTACTGCTTTCCTAGTTGCGAGTTGTTTGGGAAGAAACAGGAAGCTGCTTGATGGACAAGGAGTCCAGGAAAGTAAGAGAGACTTGAATAATGTTTAATGGAGGATGTGCAAAAAGTCTGTTGAATTATTCCTGTCCTATAACTAAAAGCCCTGGCTTTGTAAACACACAGACCTGGATTTGAACCTTAGATTGGCCTAGATTATTAATTGTGGTACTTTGGGCAAACCATTTAATGTCTCTTTGCCTGTTTGCTCATCTGTAAAATGGGGGTCATAATATAGTACTTAACTCATAGACTGGTTGGGAGGACTAAATGAGATCACTATTGTAAAGTACCTGACACATGAAAAACACTAAAAAATGTTAGCAAGGGTTTTTTTCTGTTTTATTATTTAAAAAAACTAAATATTCAGTCAAGTTGAAAGAATCAACAGGAAAAAATATAACTACATTAAAAAGTGGACAAAGAACATAGACATTTCTCGAAGGAAAACATACAAGCAGCCAACAAACATGAAAAAATTCTCAATATCGCTAATCGTCAGAGCAATGCAAATCAAAGCCACTGTGCAATACTGTCTCCTACCAATCAGAAAGGTCATTTTTAATAAGTCAAAAAAAATAACAGATGTTGGTGAAATTTCCCATACTCTCACAATGAACAAATGGAATTTGACACTTAAAACATAATAATATTGTATTAACTCACAAAATTGAAATACTTATGCATACATCTAAGCAAACATGTACATAATTTTTATGAGGAAAACTACAAAATTCTAGTAAGATAAGTGAAAGAAGCTCTCAATTAACACAGTTATTGCATGCTCATGAATAAAAGATGAAATATGGTCAAGATGTTTGTTCTTTCTAATTTGGTGTGTGGATACAATGCAATCACAATAAAAATTCTTATTTTGTAAATATCAGCAAATTGATTCTAAAGTTCATACGGAGGGCTAAAAGACCCAGAATAGCCAAAACGATACTGAAAAAGACAAAAGTTGCAGGCATGACACTACCTGTCTTCAAGACTTACTATAAAGTTACAGTGACATTGGGAAGGAATAGACGAGCACAGTAATGGAACATAAAGAACTCAGAAATAGTCACATAAATGCAATCAACTGATCACTTTAAAAATGTCAAAAGAAATTCAAGGGAGAAAAGATAAACTTTCCAACAAACAATGCTTGAAAAACTCAAAACTCGTGCAAAAAAATAAAGAAAATTAACACAGACAAAAACTTTACACAGTTTCCTCAAATTAAGTCAAAATGAATCACAGACCTAAATGCAAAATCCAACATTTTTAAACTCCTAATAAATAACAAAGGAGAAATCTGGGAGACTTTGAGTTTGGTGATGACTTTTTAGATATAACATCAAAAGCATGAGCTATGAAAAAAAGCCTCATATATTAAACCTTATTAAAATTAAAATGTCTGCTCTGAAAAAGACGCTTTTTTTGTTTCTGTTTTTTTTCGTTGGAGTCTCACTCTGTTACCCAGGCTGGAGTCCAGTGGCATGCTCACGGCCATTGTAGCCTCGACCTGCTGGGCTCAGCCGATCCTCAGCCTTCCAAGCAGCTGGAACTACGGGGGTGTGCCACCACACTCGGCTAATTTTTTTTTGTTTAAGTTTATTGTAGTGAAGAGGTTTTGCCTAGTTGCCCAGGCTGGTCTCAAACCTCTGGGCTCAGGCAATCCTCTCACCTCTGTTTCACAAAGTGCTAGGATGACAGACGTGAATCACCGTGCCTGGCGAAAAAAAAAGACACTATTAAGAAAGGAAAAGACAAGCCACAGAGTGGGAGAAAAATTTGCAAAACACAGATCCAGTAAAGCACTGGTAGCTGCAATACACAAAAGAACTTACAGCTCAGCAAAAATAAAACAAATATCGGAAGGCAATTTAAAAACTGGGCACAGATTTGAAGAGATACATCAAAATAGAACTGTAGATGGCACGTTAGCATATATACCATTGCACACCTATCAGTATGGCTAAAACTTGAAGCCTTGGTAACACCAAATGCCAGCAAGGACATGGTGCCACAGGGACTCTTCTTCACAGCTGCTAGGAATGCAAAATGGTACAGCCACTGCCTTTATGCAGTCAATTTCTTACATAGCTAAGAATAATATTCCTGGAAAACTCATCAATCATACCTCTTGGTACTTACTCAACTGATTTGAAATCTCAATCTACACATAAACCTGCACACAAACCATAATAGTAACTGTTTTTATAATTGCCCAAACTGGAAGCAGCCAAGATGCCTTCAATAGTTGAACGGGTAAAAACTGACTAATAATCCCATCTATCATGGGATTATTAGTCAGTGATAAAAAGGAATACATCTTCCCAGTCATGAAAAGTCATGGAGGAAATGTAATTTTTTTTTCAAATAAAAGAAGACAATCTGAAATGACTACACGCTGCTTGACTTCAACTATAAGATATTCAGCAAAAGCAAAGAGACCAGTGTTTACCAAGAGTTTCAGGAAAGGGGTGGATGGTTGTAGAGCCCAGTTGATTTTAGGAGCAGTGAAACTATTCCGCATAATGTACTACAAATGAAAACATGTCATCACTATACATTTGTCAAAACTCATAGAATGTACAACAGGGAGTGAAGCCTCATGAAATTATGGACACTAATTAATAATATTAACTCATCAATTGCAAAAAATATACCACATCAATGCAAGATGTTAGTAATGGAAGAAATTGTGTGTGGGGGAGAGGATGGTATGTGGGAATAATTTATACTTGCAGCTCAATTATTCTGTAAATGTAACATTTCTCTAAATATAAAGTCTATTAATAAGAAATACTACTGCTAAAAATTGGCTATTAATGAATTCTTCATCAGATAAAATATCACTCATTGTAAAAGTAGAAAGTTACTACACAATAAGCCTATATTATTTTGGACAAAAATAGTTAAAGTTTAAATAAGTAGTGCATTTTAAAATTTGTCACTCAAATTGTCAGGCTATAATATTTATAATAACCGAAAGATCTCTATAATATGAAATTATATAATCATTTCAATCAAAAATAGAAATATATTGAAAATTATTTTCTTTTCTCTTTTTTTTTTTCTTTTTTGAGTTGGGGTCTCACTCTGTAGTCCAGGCTGGAATACAGTGGCACAAATCATGGCTACCCAAGCCTTGACCTGCTGGACTCAGGCAATCCTTCCACCTCAGCTTTCCAAGTAGCTAGGACTAGAGGTGCATGCCACCGTGTTTGGCGATTTTTTTTTTTTTTTGGTAATGATGAGGTCTCATCATGTTGCCCAGGCTGGTTTTGAACTCCTGAGCTTAGGCAATTCTCTTGCCCCAGTTTTCAAAAGTGCTGGGATTACAGGCATGAGCCACTGCACCTGGCTGATTATTTTATTTTCGATAAGCATCTAGGATAAAGTTACAGAGAGCAAAACAATTTTCATTTAGTTAATAGAATATTGGCATTTACGTTTTCGAAATATGTTTATATGTATCATAATCTTAACATTTTGCTAACATCATTTTATTTGCCTTTTCTGGAAATATATTAGCTCAAATATTATTTTCATTTCCAAGGTCTCAATTATTTTCTTTTCATTGACTTTTGTCTTTGAATACCTACAGATTTGACTATTTTGGGTGTGGAAAATGTTTATTGAACACTACTGCCGTTTTACGTTCCCATAAGTTTCTCTAGTTATCTTTTAGACCATCTACTCAAATATTTACTCATATTGATTTATTGCCATGTATTCAATTTCTAGTTCCATAAAGCCTAGATTTTGCCACAAAATATATGTACAAAGTATACCAGTTACTTTTAATCTAAAATGAAGTATTCAGTTTACTTTCTTATACTAACTTACCTTGACTTAGGCTGTGTTAGCAAATGCTGGCATATTCTATTTTTTACTGTGCTACAATAATATTAATATTATTCTAGAAATCCATAATGTGTATAATATAATATCGTGATGCTCCATCATAGCAATATAATATAATATTCTAATTGTTCCCTTTTTTCCCTAAAAATTGAATTACTTGGCCCAAATCTTAATTTGGAGGATTATCCAAAATTCTCTTTTTAATGTTCTCTTTTTATGTATGTTCTAAAAATAAATTTTATAACATTCCTGTACATTTTTATATGGATTGGTAATTTTAATTATATTTAACTATTAAATGATTATTTTTATTCCCCCAAGGAATATCTTCATATATTTAAACTTGACTTTTGTCTTATCTATAATAATAATAATAATAATAATAATAAAATAATAAGGATGTTCCCAGTAGTAGATCTAATAATTATTAGTTTGAGGTTAATTAGATGGTAATGAGATAGCAAATGTAACCTCAAGAGGTCTGTCATATTCTAATTATTATACTCAAATGATCTTATGATTCATTAGAGTGCAAGAAAACAGTCTTTCAGCAGCTATCAGCATTTTTGTTCTTTTTACAGAAAACAAAGTCTCAAACTTGCATTATTTTCACATTGGTTATTCAGGTCCCTTCCTCAGAATGTGACTGTAATAGGCTCTTCTAACCAGGAAAGACCGTGTTGCATAGTTCCCCTTTATCTACCACTGGTTTGTATTAAAAAATTTCAAACCCCTGTTAGTAGTCTCTTAACTCTAAATCCAACAAAACTGAAGAACAGCAACTTCTATGAAAGAGAGAAGCATGTGAAAAAGATAAAAAAGTAAACAAAACTAGA
Source organism: Tarsius wallacei (assembly GCA_963574415.1). NCBI lineage: Eukaryota > Metazoa > Chordata > Mammalia > Primates > Tarsiidae > Tarsius > Tarsius wallacei. The sequence continues at coordinate 12,114 of CAUYQG010040532.1, forward strand.
AAAAATAACATCATGTAAAAGCCCATTATAACTCTACAGTTTAGGACAATGCAGCATTTCTGTAGAGTTGGGAAAATTCCAATAATTAGAAAAAAAAAGAGTAGTCTAAAATAGACTTAAGAGTATATAAAAACCCCATTTATGAGAAAATAGTAAACATCAATGGGAAAAAAAGGATAATGTGTACGTGCTAAATACTGCTAATGTTATCTACAAATTTCCCAACGTGACATTAGGTGAGAGTGAAGGAAGTTAGACGCACTCACTGGCCTCTTCTTATAAGTCCCACCTCCGTGACTTTCTCTTTGTGTGACTGACTGTGACAGTGGCTGGTGTCAAAGAGACTGCTTGAGCTCTAGGCAATCTGAACTTTCTCTGTGGACACTTGAAGCCTCCTCTGCTGGAGGTGGAGACCTGCACTCTGGTGCTTAGCTGAGCACAGACTCTCCTGGCTGAGCTGAAGGCTGGGTCTTTCATTTGCAAACAACTCATTACCAGGTGATCCAAGACAGTTATTGTAGAGCCATGGGGTAGGGGGGTGTTTATTGTCATATTCAGCAAGACAGAGGGGAAAAAGACAAAGGACAGAAAGAAGAAATTTACAATGCATGCAATTAACAAGGATTAATATCTGGAATCATAAAACATTAAATAGAAGACAAATAATCTAGTAGAAATAGATTTTTTAAAGATTGGAGAAAAAGAAGCCAGATCTTACTAGAAATTTTGGTGAAATATTGAAATCGTTAGTTCAACAGCAATTAAAAATGAGATTGCAACAGTATTGGTTAGGATGTGGAACAAAGGAACAAACAGATAAACTCCCAACAGATGCAAGTATCTGTGCAGCTACTTTGGGAAACGATTTGTTGTTATCTTATGAAATTGAAGATATGCGTATCCTCTGACTTGGAAATTCTGTACATACCAGTGAGGGATACATACAAGGATATTTGTGGAAGCTTTGTGGGGATTAGACAAGCAACTGGAAACATTGCAAATGTCCATCAATGATAAAATAGATAAATATTCAGTGTTCTATATCAATGTAAGGAAATCAACTCCAGCAATATATACCGCCATGGGTAAAACTCAGAAATTCAAGACTGAGAAAAAATAAGTTATAAAAGATTATGTACAGTAAAATAAATGGACATGTGAAAATAGACAATATATATATTGTTTAGCGATAGACATTCATGGAAAACTACAAGGAAAATTTGGGATTGGTTAGCTCTGAAATGCAAGAGAATAGGGGAATTTAGTCAGAAATATTTATAGAAAAAAAAACCATGTGTTTTTTAAAGATGTAATTTTGTCTATAAGTCAGTGAAATGCAACTAGTTTATAATATGTTTATAAATAATAAATGTAGGTTGATGTTTTCAATAGAATTTTGTTTTATTCAATACAATTGGAACACTTTCAGAGAGATTTGTGCCTCTCTTCTGGAGATACAAAAAATAAATGTTATTCTAGTATCAAGCTAAACTATTTTATCACTGTTTAAATGTGATAATAAAATGTAAGCAACTTGACTGCATCAAAATTTGAAAACAGAAAGCAGCTAAATAACATATTTTCCTTTTTTATTTTAAAGAGTTCACCACCACACTTCACACTGAAGAGAAAAAGGAAGTTAATTAAGCAATTTTGTCTACACTTTACAGGAATTGTCAAACAAAATTCGTTATTTACAAGCTTCCTACATATACACCATTCTGTTTAAGTCATTTTCGACAGATTATAAATGAAAAAGTGTTGATAACTAAATGCCATTGAGTATCTGCCACCTGGTGGAAGTCAACTGGAACTATGAGAACAGTTTTGTTTTGTTTTTTTTCCTTTTCTTTTCTGGTTCTGTTTCAGTATCTTCCCAAATACAATGTGCAGCACAAAGCAAAAGTGAAAGATGGAAGGGAACGCTGTTTTTTTGGTTTTTTTTGGTAACTTCATAGACAAAATTATTTTGCAGAAGTTGCACAATCTTCTAAATAAAAAATTTGGATAATATGGAACAATTTCTTAAACAAAAACGTATAGTCAATATTGTGATACGATGATAATATAATGTAGTACAATGAATTTTATTAGAAAGATACCTATACTTTGTTGTAATTGGTGCCAAAAATAAATCTGCTAAGTTTTTATTGGTATCATTATTGTTAATAGACTGTAACAGTCTTAAGTATAAAACAAATGCAAATACCAAAAAATCAGATTTAGAGTGTATTTTGTCTGTCACATTTGCTCTCAAAGACAGAAAACGAAATAAACATTTCTTAATAAAGTATTATATATGTAATAATATCACACATGATATTTAAAATTTTTAAGTCTGTCTAGCTTTTGTCTTTTGAGTTATCAGTCTTATTTGCACTGATGAAAGAACACCCAGACTGCTGATTTAGCTGTTTTATTTCTCAATATTTTATAGCAGTACATTCCATTTGAATATGTTTCGTCGTTTATTATGTTTTTTATATTGTTCAAAATGGAAAGTCATGTGAAATATTCTTACACTAATATGTGTGTGTGTATATATATATATGCATATGTATATTCATTAAATGGTAAAATATAGATAGCAAAAAGCACTACCTATTACTGTTTTTGTTTGTTTGTTTTTGGGTAGGAGTTTCACTCTGTTGCCCAGGCTGGAGTACAGTGGCACGCTTACGGCCACTGCAGCCTTGACCCGCTGGGCTCTGGCAATCCTTCTGCCTCAGCCCCAGTCTTCTAAGTAGCTGGAACTACAGGCGTGTGCTACCACACCCAACTTATTTTTTGATTTATTGTAGAGACGAGGTTTATCAAGCTGCTCAGGCTGGTCTCAAACCCCTGGGCTCAGGCAATCCTCTCACCTCAGTCTCCCAAAGTGCTGGGATTACAGGCTTGAGCCATCGCACCTGCTTTATTACTCTTAATATTATTAGTTATCAGGGGGAACTGAGCAGAAGTCACAATAGTTTAATGCCTTTTGTAAAGGTAGCTAAATAAACTCACATATAAAATAAAGAGAATTGTTCTATCAATAAATGTTGTGCTTGAGAAATACCTTGATTTTGTGTCTGACATGGATGCCTTGGTTCTATATAGACTCACATATAAAGATATAGTTACTTAAAGACTTACAGTTTCCCTAAATTGAAATAATTGACTTGTATAACCCAAAGCAAAGAAAATGAGAAAATAACATTTTACAGCAAAGATACACAAGAAAAAAAAAAAAAAGATACAGACTTATAGTCCAAAATTCCTAAGTGGTCCAATCTCTTTCTCAACTTGATTTGGATCACTGATTTGGATCACTGATCCAAATTTGATGTGGATCACTGATCAATTGGGCAAAGAGAATTCTCCTAAGAACTTTATATAATCCATGAAGGAGAAAAGTTTGGAAAACATTCACCATCAACCTTCGAAGAGAACAATATAATAATGTATAAAAATGAATAATGAAAATACAGGTTAAGTTGAAATGGTAATAATGCTCTCCCATTAATATACTTGGTTAGGAGAGATTAGAATTGTATTTAATATAAGAGTAAACATATGAGAGACTAGGGATCTAGGCTTCTGAATCATCAGTAGATAGTCTTATCAAACAGTATGATAAAGATACCCGCAGAAAAATATACAAATAGACAAGAAGTCAGGAACAAAACTGGATAGTTTCCTTTGGATGTGAGTAGGTATCACTGCGGCCTGTTAACTGAAGAGAAACGAAAACTATACTAAAAAGACAGATATAAGCGTGAGAGAACTGGCCAATAGAAGTCGTATCTTTCAGGAGAGAATACATCTGTGAAGACAAATGCTAAGAGCAGAGTAGAATGATGCTACTTTAAGTCTCCCAGCCAGTATTTATGTCACTGTGATGCCATTAACCTATTCAAACATGTACCAAAAATAAAAAATAAAAAAGGGAAATTATGGGCCGAGTCTAGACAATCTAAATTGTATGTTGTTACAGCTATGTGCTATTCCCTCTTGGATTGTCCACCAACACACACTCACTAGATGCATTCTTGCTAACATATTAATGTGCTGCTGCAGCTTTAGGAATTTCTCATTGAGTCACACTTATAGAGCCTACTACCTACAGTGAGATGGCTTATTTGGTAAAATGTATTATTTTCTCCAGATTTCCCATCTGAAAACTGAAAGCAGTATTTTCCACTCATTCTGTAATATTTCCACCCTAATTCTTAATATACTTTCATTTTGTTCTTTCATGATTTAGCATAATAAAACCTATGCTAACTTCTAAACCCATCTTTAGTAGCAAAATAAATCAAACTAGATATGTATACTTATTTTATGTTTCTTTGAAAGTCAAATGCGTTCTAAATCTAAGATGTATTTGTGTCTATTCATAAGTGGAAACATATGTTTATCTGTTTTTTTGATGCAAAAATAAGTGAAGTACTTTCCCAGGAACAACTAACACCATCACCTTTAACATGAAAATTGATGAGTGATCCACTGATCTCAAAGTTCTGCAATTTCCTAAACATAGGAGGACTTCATTAGAATCACAGTGTTCTACCTTTCTTGCTATACATACCACAGATGTCACCATCTCCCAAAATTGTTCCAGTAATGGCTTTCACCTTAGAATATATAATCTTTCCAACTCTCCTACACCCTCTTATTTAATAATTTGTCTGTTCCTCCTCATTGCAAAATTTAGTTCCCCAAAATGTTCCATTTTTATAGCCCATTAACTGTATGATGTATGTTCTTCGCACACGAAGGGTAGATTCCTATTAGTCACTTGAACAGCGCCCATGAAAATAATGCATAGTATTTGGAGTCAATCATACTCAGTGATCTAACACAGAAACAAAGAACAGAGTACCATGTGTTCTCACTCATAAGCAGACCTTGAACAATTATAATACTATAAGAAAGCATTTCGCAGTAATGGGAAACTGTCAGGGGAGGGAGGTGGGATTGGCAGTTGAGGGAAACCGCTAGGGGCATGCCTCATCAACAAGGATACCTGCATAATCAATGTTTGTATACCTAACCCTTAATTGTACTCCACATTTTTATAATAAAAAAGAGCTTAGAAAATAAAAAATTAAAAAATTAAAAATAATAATGCATAGTAGCTGCAGCTGTAGAAAGATAGCAGAGCAAGAGCAAAGAAAAATCCCTTTAACTGCAGAAAATCTCCTGAAAAAGAGGAAGTCTTATCAAGTTCTCAAAGCCACCTAGGGAAAGCAGGGACTTTTGGCAAAGAAGGAGCAGAGAAAAGGAAAAGGGCTCAGGTTTAAATGACTGGAATGATTCCTATATGATTCCTGGTTGCAGAGAGGTGACAATGTGCATCTCAGAAGACTAGAAGTGAAGCCACTTGCCTTAGAATTGCCAGATAAACATTCCTTGACCTTGTTGTACGCTTCCAAAGGATTGATAGGAACAGTTTGCTGGTGCACAGGATTATTGCAAGACTTTGCCAGAAGAAAATTTTCAGTGTTGTCTTTGTCAAAGTCACCCCCAGAGCTGTGTATTGTGGAGTCTTATGTGATCTGGGACTTTCAAATCTGAAGTCTGTTTGGGGACTCATCTTGAAATGTAGACAAGCCAATGTCAAGAATAAGACCTTCCCTCTGACAGACAGCACAGTGATTGAAGAGCACCTGGGGAGATTTGGTGTCATTTGCTTGGAAGACCTCATTCAAGAAATTGCCTTCCTGGGAAAGCATTTCCAGGAGATCTCATGGTTCTTGAACCCCTTCCAAATCTCGGTGGCCCATCATTCTACTAAAAATAGAGTAGGCTTCCTCAAGATGGGCTCACCTGGCTACTGGGGGGAAAACATCAATCAGCTCACCCACCAGCTGAACCAGACCTAGAATATCTGGAAGTGCAGTGCATTGGAAGCACGTGTTTTTGTTTTTTGGAATTGTTATCGAGTATTTTCAGAGAAGATTATTTGGGGCTCTTTCTTCAAAAACTGGAAGGGAAAGATCAGGGAAAAGACCTCAGAAGGTTATGTTCAGGGCAGGTACCTCTCATCACAGTCAAGTTCCAAGGAAAACTTCCAGTGTTCTCCACACTGACTGTCATGCCTCTGAAATCAACATATATCATGCAGAAAGGAGTTCTGCTTTGTCACATCTTATATCTTGGGGTTCAGTGTTGGTGATCGAATAACACAAGTATGTATACAAGGCTCCCCAAGACTCCTGCAGCAGTGGACCAAGTCCAGGGCCATGCTTGAATCTGAGGTCGCTGGGGCCTTACTTTGATAAGATTTCAAATACAATTAGCAACAAGAGCACCAAAAAGAAAAAAAAGAAAAAAGAAAAGAAAAAAAGAAAGAAAGAAAGAAAGAAAAAAGAATGCTTGGCTTTCATGTCTTTTATTTGCTACTATATCTATTTTTCTAATATTGGGAATGACCCCAATTGGACAGTTGTTTAATTTGTCTTGAATTTTCATGCTTTAGACCTGAGTTTTGAGTTGCCATCAAACTGCACAATATTCCTTTGCTCAAAATATCCACAAATGATGTTACTGTCCTACAGAAAACTAGCTCAATAAAGGTTAAATTTCTTCCTAAATCAATGGGAATATAAACTCTGTTCTAATCCTTATTTCTTGTATATGTCTTCTTCCCCAGACCAACAAACCTTGGCCCATGCATTTCAGATTTTCACTATTCAGCAGTCTGTCTCTTACAAGTCTCGTTATTTGTGGTATCACTTTATTATTTCATTATCAGGGTTAACTATATTGCCTGAATAATGTTCTGAGAAATGATCAGAATAGAATGTATTTGTACAGTATTTCTATTGACATAAATAATCACTTATTTTTAGATCAAGTTAGGCTTGGAGTCTTTGGGGACATTTATCTAATTCAGTGAAAGCATAAATTCCTTCTGTCTTCATTGTGTCAGCAAGGTTCTTTATTTGAAACCACTGTTCTTTTAAAGAAACTTTATTACACACTCTGTGCTTAATTGCAAACATAAATTGTATTCTGGAAGCTTTTGTACAATCTTCACTTTTAAAATCCACCTAGTAAATTAAATTAAAACCATGTACATTACAAATTATACATTCATGTATAGGTACAGTCACTCAGCTGGGTTTTTATGCATGATTTGAATTTCTCCATTGTTGCTTTAACCATTTTAAAGTTATTTCCTGAGTTGTTGTTCCTAGGAATACAGATTATATTATGTATCTTATCTTATTACTATCTACCTCAGAATTGTACTAACATTTTGATGAATTATAGACACCTTGTGTATGCATTAGTAATTGTATGTGCTACAAAACTTTCACATGGGCTAAATATATTTTAAAATATACTGTTAAAACTAATCTTTGATCATATTTATTTTTTAAAATAAAACTAATATAACAAATGAGAAGACATAGATGTATAACGATTTTAATATTTATCTACAAGTGTTCTTTATATTTTCCTGTGGATCAGGGTTAAACTCCACCATCTTCTGGCATCATTGTTCCTAAAGGAAAGTCAGTTGTTAATCATATTGCTGCCTCCATGTCCATATTTGGTTGTTTCATGCTTATTGCTTTTTATATTTTCTGTTTTACTTTATCTTTCAATATTTTATGTCGTCCTTAAGTGTGAATCTCTTTTTTCTCTTTTCTATGTAAATTTTGGAGCAAAATTTTTAAACTATGGGATGTATAGAGTCGTGTATTCTGTCAAATTTTTGAAGCTTGGACCACTATATTATCAAATAACCTCTCTTCTCCTTTATAGTTTTTCTCTCCCTCTGACACTTATTTTCATATATACTGGTAACCTGAGTATTGTCCTATAGGTCCCTAAATCTATACTTCTTTCATTTAATTTTGTTATTCTTTAAATTCTGTAATTCCTACTGGTCTGTATTTAAGTTCACTGATTTTGTTTTCTTTTTATTAAGTCTGGTAAAAAGGAATTCTACCAATTCAAATTTTTCCTAGAAATATGTAACGGTTTCTACTTTTCTGCAAGCTAAATAATCAAAGTATGATGCCAAGTTATATAATTTTGTCCATCTGAAAATCCAGTATATCTTAATTTTCATTTATATTTTTAAGACCATGGTTGACCATTATGAAATAATGTGAAATTTCATAATGTAAAAAGGCAATTTTATTTCCCTTTTGGTAAATGGTCTTGTTATTCAGAGTCCCCAAGTCCACTCTCATATTCAGTGATTTGTTATAAGGACTCACAGATATCAGAAAAGTTGGTATTTTTATGGTTATGATATGTTACAGTGAGGGGAAGCGGATTGAAGTGAGCCAAAATAAAAGGCATATAAAGTGAAGTCCAGGCAAGAATATGAGCAAGCTTCCAGTTTTCCTCTACCTATGGAGTCATACAGATGGTGCCTAATCCTCACAGCAATATTTGTGGCAACATATGTGGACTATTGCTAGCCAGGGCTGTTCACATGAGCTTTGGTATCAGGGTTGTTAATAAAAGCCTGTCATTTAGACTGGGAGTGCACCTATCATGGATCTCAGTTACCACATTTTCAACCCCTCCAGAGGACCATCTGGAAATGTGTGGTCCACTGCTCCTACCATAAACCACAGTGTTAACATAATGTATCTGAGTTGGCCCAAGCATCCTCTATAAGTCAAATTGCTAATATAATGTATCTGATATGGCCAAAGATCTCAGATCTATAAAGAGACTTTTATGAGATAGGAATTCCCAACTGCTTAGAATTAATCTCCCAGGAATTGATGAAAGGCTGGTTCCCTCCCTAAGATATTCAGAGTTTAAAAATCTCAAGTCTACTGAGTTAACCTTTTACTGCAGACTTATTCTTACATTTTTTTCATTTCCAACAAATATTGAGTATCCAGAATAGCTACAAATCAATGAGAAAGTCATTTACCAAAATATATACAAAATCAAAGGATAAGAATGAGCAGGTCTTATGGGAATATACCATAACCATTAGTGAATGTAAGAAAAGATCTCTCACTTAATTGGTAATCAAGGAAACACAAAATAAATAGATTTGCTTACATCAACAAAATATGGTAAAATTATTATTCCTGACACTAACAAATATTGCTAAGCAAGTGGAGAAAATGTGCACATTGTTTCATAAAGTATATAATGGTACAGTCACTTTGAATAATAACAGAACCCAGTAACAGAGATGCTGTGAATACACCCTAACGAATAATTTTATTTTTAAGAAAATGTCATAAAGAAAAATGTTTTCCCACATATGGTACTTTTCTGTATTTTTCATTCTTTCTTTAAGATTCAAGTTGCCACCTTGTATAACAACTACTTTGGGAGATTTTTTAAAATCTAAAACTTCATTATTTTGTCTTTACTCATAAAGGTAATTTTCACAGAGCATAGAGTTCTAAGCTGAAAGGGTTTGGTTTTTCTTCTTTTCCTCTTGTTTATCCCCTTCTTTATTTCTTCCTTGTCTTTTTTCTATTCCTTCTCTTCTTTCTTCTTCTTCTTCAGGGATTTTATTTCTTTATTTTTTTCTTAATTGCCTCCTTTTGAAGGAAGTTTATATAATGGGGATTAAGCATCTGCTTCCCGTTTTAATTATATTTTGAGTTATTTGTTTAGTGATTGCATCAGAACTTCTATTATACATTTTAACTAATCAGAATGTACTTCTGCTAACATAATTAAATCATTAATGCTGATGTTGTTCCAGAGAAATATACATTTACTTCCATATAGCTCCAGTTACCACTCCACTTGTGCTATCACTGTTATACATATTGAGTATACTTAGATCTATATATTTGCAAACCCAACAATATATTGTTACAATTACTGCCTTTTTCATGCCATGTCACTTATAAAAGCTGAGAGAAAAGAGTAAAGAAAACATAATTTGTTAGATTCACCTTTTTGTTAACCTCTACTTATATTATCTCTGTGAATTTGTTACCATTTGTTGTCTTTTGCTTATTCTGAAACATTTTTGTTCCTATCCACCTTTTTTTATGCTATTTTCAAGTATATTATATTTGCATATGTTATAGGATACATATCATATATTTTAAATACATTATATGTCTATTTGTTAGAGTCCAACAATATACTTAAATATATATTTATATGGCTTATGCAATTGCTTTTTAAATTTATTTAGGAAAGAAAAGAAATATACAAATATGGTGTCTTTTTAAATTGTCTACTTAATCATTTTTAGCAACACCTTTTAAAAGTGAATACACATTAATTAATTAATCTCCACTGTCACTTGCTTTCAGCCTAGAAAAATTATTTATTATTCTTGTGAAGCAGGCCTCCTAGCAGTAAACTCTATTAGTTTTTGTACATCTGATAACGTATTTTGTCTTCATTTTAAAACAAAATATTACTAGATACAAGCTTCTTGATTTCCAGTTTTTGTGTTGTTTTGTTTATTTCACATTTTGTTTCCTTCATTTTATTTAGCACTTTGCATATGTTGTCACATTGCCTTCTTGTCTTCATAGTTTCTGATGAGTAGACAGCTGAGTTAAACATATTGGTGGTTCTCCTGTATGTCAGGAGTAATTTTTTTTTTCCTTAATGCTCTCAAGATTTTCTTTCCTCCTTTGTCTTTCAAATGACTATAATGTACTTGGGTGTGGATCTCTTTTTGTTTAGTCTAATTTGATTCATTGAGCTTCTTGATATGTAGATGATTTTATAAAATTTTGAAAATGCTACTATATTTCATGGCTGGGCATGGTGGCTCAGTCTGCCATCCCAGTACTTTGCGAGACTTTGCGAGGCTGAGGCAAGAGGACTGCCTGAGCCCGGGGATTCGAGACCCTACCTGGGCAACTTGGTAATTTGGTGAGACCTCGTTTCTACAATAAATCACATACAGTCTCTCTCTCTCTCTCTCTCTCTCTCTCTTTCTCTCTGCATGTGTGTATCTGTAGTTCCAGCTACATGGAAAGCTAAGGTGGAAGGATCGCCTAAGCCCAGCAGGTCAAGGCTTCTGTGGCCATGAGCATGCCACTGCACTCAGCCTGGGCGACAGAGTGAGACCTCAACTCAAAAATGAAAAAACGATATTTCATAATTGCTGTTGATTTCACTTAATATTCACTGTTTCTTTTGCTTACTCAAATCTTTCACTGAGCCTCTCTAATATATTTTCAGTTTTTTCTTTAACTTTCCAACTTAATTTTTATTTTATTCCTTTTTGCTGTTTCTTTATGGTAGTCTCCCTTTAAGGAGCCATTGTCATTCTCTTCCTTTATTTCTTTTAGCTTGGTTTTCCCCAGTTCTTTGAGGACGTTTTTAATAGATGCTGTGTAATTCTAACTCTACCACCTGTGTATCTTCAACATAAATTTTTACTGCTTGTTCTTTTTCTTACTTATGAGTCACATTTTTATTTTTTTTACATGTGTAATAAAGTTTTGTTGTTAAAAACTGGATATTTTAGATAATACATGGTAGAAATTCTAGATACTTATATTTCGCTCATCCTTCACCATGATTTGTTATTGTTTTTCCTGGTACTGGTGATGGTCTCTGGCAGTTAGTTTTAAAATTTAATGATTTGAATAAACTATTTCTCCAAAGCCTATTGGAGAAAATTTCTAATATACATTTCATCGATAGCCAAGAAAGGGAGGAATGTAAATAACTGTAGATATAAAGTCTAAATGAATATAAAATAAAATTTCTTCTATTTAATGAAAGACAGATCTGTAAATTGAAGCTCAGTCAGCTTTGAAAGAAAATTAAAAACAAAAGAGACTTTAATAATAGAATAACTATGTCACAAGTTGCTGAATATTAAAGACAGGCAGAATGCCTTGAAGACAGCCGATCAATATAAAACAATGTAGAAAGGAACAATAATTCAAATGTTCACTTACCTCTCATTAGAAACAATACAGAACTAGATGTCACTGCAATATTATCTACATAATTCTTTTTTAAAAAAAGAGGAAGTTTCCAGAATGGCGAAGTAAATAGCTTAGTGGACACTATCATCAGCAACATAACAATTTAGCTGATAAAAATTACAAAAGGAACAATATTTTGTAGCCTGTGGGAATTGTATCAAACATTAATTTTAAGAAAATGTTCTATCTTCATTTGCAATCTGACTAGAATAATCACATTAATCACTCCCTTCTGCTTTAGACATTTATAAATGCATTTGAAGCAGAAAATTAAGTCAGGATATTATCAATATAAACTGGGCAACACAGACACGTTTACTTTTTAAAATATGACTGCATTTTGAGGACATGTGAGTACTAAAACTAACTTCCACACACGTGCCTGGTTTCTTGACTATCTCATCAAGCTGTGCTTCTTTACTTTTGTTTTCTTTGGTGTCTTTGTTTTTGCAAAAGTAAGCTAATAGCACCTTTGCCTCTGTTTTCCTGGGGTTGCTATCACAAAGAACCACAAACTGGGCTGCTTAAAGTCACAGAAGTATATCATCTCTTAGGTTTGGAAGTTAGAAATCTATAGTCAGCCTGATAGCAGGGCCACACTCTGAGATTCTGGGTGGAATCCTTTTATGCCTCTTTCTAGTTTCTATTGGTGACCATTAATCCTCGCATTTCTTGGGTTGAAGCTGTACTATCTCAATATCTGCCTGTAATCAACCCATGGCCTTCTTCCTGTGTGTCTCTCTCTTCCCATGCCATTGTCCTCTTTTGAAGCTGCCAGTCATATTTGGGCTAAGCCTACGTCAGTCTGACCATATCCTAACAAATGACATTTGTGATGACGTGATTCATTCCTAAATAAACTCACAGGTACTGAAAATTAAAACTTCACATCTTTTGTGGGGGATACATTTGAATGCAAAACATTGCCTTTGCACAAAAGTGTTTACCAGCACTTTTCTCTGTGAGACTTGCCCAAATCACTCACAACAGAACAGATAAGGGCAAAACGGTCAGAATAACTTTGGCCCCCCAAAATAGACTTCATTTTAGTCTCTTCAACAAAAACTCCAGTTTAAGAACTTCTAGATTAAATATTCAAAGTAACGATACCACAGTACTATTCAATAGCCAAGTCATAGACCCAATCTAAGTGTCCATCAATCATCAAATAGATAAAGAGAATGTATATATCCAATGGACTATGATTTGGTCATAAAAAGAATAAAATTCTATAATTTACAACATCATGCATAGAATTGGAGGATATTGTGTTAAGTGAAATAAGCTAGACAAAGATAGACAAATGCTACATGTTCTCACTTATATGTGGGAACAAAAAATACTGATCTTGGTGAGGTAGTGAATTGAATGGTGATTACCAAAGACTGGAGATACTGGTAGTGGGGGAAAGGGGGCAAAAAGGAGTTCATTAATGGCTACCAAAATACAATGATACAGAAGGAACAAGATCTAGGTTTCAGGAGGACAGTAGGGTTACTATAGTTATCAATAATTCATTGTATATTTCAAAAAAGCTAGAAGAGAAAATTTGGGGTGCTACCAACATAAAGAAAGGATAGATGTTTGAGGTGACGCATTTCACATTGCATGCTTGATTCAAAATATTCCATGAACTCCATAAATAAGTACAACTGTACCAATAATTTTTAAATGACTAAATAAAACATAGGCCAAGAGAAGCCGTGTGACTTATTCAAGAACAGAGCTGATATTAACAGAGTTGGGATCTGGATTTTGAATTTAGCACAGTCCAAGTCAAAATCCACAGGGAAGTGACAAACTCAAGGTTTAATCTGTATTTGTTCTGGTGTCCAACATCCAAGAAAATACGATGCAGGAGCAGCAATAAATTTGGCTTTGCCCCTTCCATTAAAAAACACTTCCTTTGAGCTGAGGAAAAGAAGAAAAATGAGGAAAAAAAACTAGCATTGTTAAGCTGCATCAATTTCCTAATTCATGAATGAACCCAGTATGTGTTGAAATTGTTTACAGTATAGCAATACTGAATTTTGAAGTTTACAACAGAATCCCAGAAATAAAGATATCTAAAATAAATATAAGAGATTAAGTCAGAATGCCCTCTATTTAAATTGAGAAACACAGCCAGAGTTACAGAAAAAAATCTGCTCTGAAATAAGTCTTCTGTAAACTCATTTATTTTTCCCCCAGTCGTCACTGTACCTGGAGAAGCTAGTGGGACCTATTTATCCCATTTGAGAACAACTAGAAGAGATAAGGACTGTTCGAAGAAATTGTTCCTCTGTCTAGATTTACGATCTAAAAACTTCACCATTGTTTTTTTGTTGGCTAACGCTCACCAACTTTTCTCATCGTTTCTTGAATCTCTGACCAAGGTGTGCTCCCTAATTCCTGCTTTTCTCAATGTTTAACAGCTTTAAAAAAAAAATCAAAAGATGCACTTTACATTAGGTGGTAATTCACAGGATTCAGTCCTGTCACTTTATGAAGCAGATATTTTAGTCCCCTAACCAGACCAAGAGGTTTAAAAGGCTCACAGAGCAGCATAAGAACTGTCAGAAGATATTTTCCACCTGACTACGTTTCTGAAGCCTTGTTAGTCCTTGTTTAATAGCCTGGTGCACGGCTTTTTCTCAGTGCATCCTATTTTGGCTTCACTCCTTCGGTTTTACACAGTGCCCTCTGGTCTTGACTAATGGTTTAACTTGGCTCTTGGGAGTAACTTCCTTCTCGATGCCAACACACTCTGTGTCACAGAGCTAGTTTTCTAATTGTTGACCACAATACTCCACTCTAGTGACTGTCCTCTCTTGAAGGCTTTTTGAGGGGTACCTTTCGCTCAGCCAGCTGCTGTTACCCTCTGCTTCCCTCCGCTGGCAATATCTAGCCATTGCAGTTGTCTACTCAAGTTCTGTTTGCATTCTCACACGTGCGTGAGTCCTAGTTCCTGACTCAGTTTATTAATTTATTTATCTGTGTTTATCAAGAAACTTTCATTGTGTAGCAATCAATTTACCAGGCCGACAGGTTGTGAGGACAAGATGTTGTACAAAGTCATATTCTCTCTTGATCCTCATTGCTCTTATAGTGTGGTGAGAAACATTGACATTAATTAAATAAGCACTTATCAATGACACTGCCTTTCTGAATCCCCCTGCATATATATTTCCTTGATTTCTAGGTTTAGTTGTTAGGACTTTTTTTGGATTTCATTATATTGTAATGAATGGTTTTTAATAAGTTATGTACTTATTCATCTATTTGTCTTTCACTTGCTCATTCGATATTAATTTATTAAACTGAACCCAAAACCCTGGTGATACAAGGTGAACACGAAGGTTCTCTAGCATGGAATTGAGCATGAAGTTTAGCAGAAACATAGCTATTAGGGTAAATCATTAAAATATATTTATCCTAGAAGACATGAGAAGGAATTAGGAGTATGAAAGAAGTAACGCTTGGAGTATGAACAAAGTGTTTATTTTCAAATATGTGCTTTCCCTATATTAGGAAAATGATGCCAAGTTTTCCACTAGTATTTGCACCTGCTAATATTATCTTTATTTTTGTAAGTTTGTATGTGTATGATTTGTAATGCAGGGGGTGCCACACTGCCCAATTCATAGAACTACAGTCTATAATTCTGAAAGTGAGAAAACTACATACCATTGTTTATGTTATGCAAATTTGCTATTCAAATATCTTCTAATATACTGAGTTGAAAATATTGGGAATTTTTTTTTCAAACAGTATTAAATAATATCATCAGCTCTACTCTATATACTGTCAGAGGCACACAGTGCGTTCAAGAAAACTGGGGTAGGAGGGCACACTTCATCAATAAGGATACCTGATCTCAAACCTGGTGAAGTAGGAACCAAAGTGAGGACCAAAGTTTACCTGTACAATGACCACTTGTTTATCAAACCCTGAATTTTACCCCGCATTTTTAAAATAAACATTAACAAAAAACATGCTGCACAGAGATGCTCCCTTATCCTTTAGCGTAAAGGAAAATGATTCTCTGAGTAGTTAAAGGGCTTCGCTTGAGACTGAATATCTGAAAAGCAGCAGAGATGACCTTTCAATTGAGTTTCTGCTCCATTTCCTCCTCTTTCTGACTATTCCAGGACATGGAGATGCTGGTAATATTCATTTAATATACCAGCAGGGTGATGCCTGCAAAGAGTTTTTAAAATCAGCTTTAAAATTA
>CAUYQG010040533.1:0-45647 GCA_963574415.1 Tarsius wallacei
GATATCACTGTTTCCCTCATAATCTAGGCTTGATTATCCTTGATTTCCATCTTGACCTCTCTCCTTGCTTTATTTTTTTTTATTTTTTTATTTTTTTGAGTTGGCGTCTCACTCCGTCGCCCAGACTGGAGTGCAGTGGCCGCTCCTGGCCACCACAGCCTTGACCTGCTGGGCTCCGGCGATTCTTCCGTCTCAGCCTTCCAAGTAGCTGGAACTACAGGCACGCGCTACCACGCCCGGCTAATTTTTTTTATTTTATTGTAGAGATGAGGGTTTGCCTGCCCAGGAGGATCTCGAACCCGCAGGCTCAGGCAATCCACTCACCTCAGCCTCCCAAGGCACGGGATTACAGGCTGAGCCACCGAGCCCGGCCTCCTTGCTTTATTATGGATATTTTTGTCTTTAGCAGTTTCTCTTATGTCCTGTTTTCATTACTGCCTTCCAACTTCATTTTCTTATCTCTATAAAATAATCTGTTTCTGATTTTTACAGCCATCAATATTGAATACCAGATTAATTGTACCAAAACATCAATCTTAATGTGTCACTCTTCTGTAAAACTGTCAGCAACTCCTTGTTGGCTAATATGTGAAGGCCTAGTGTTTAAAAAGACAAATATTACTGTCAAGTCTTAATCACCAGCCTCTCCCATTCCAGCTTTACTTCTCACTGCTCCACAAACCCATGTTCTCTCCACGCAGATTGTTCAATTTGGTATCTCCTCACATTTTTTTTTTCTTCTCTTTCTCCTTCTTCTGTTTAGAAAGGCTCTTTTTTTTTCCCCCCGACTGAACAAATTCTGCCTATTCTTCCTATCCAATTTTTTAAATAATGAAGTTGTGTCTCCTCACTGTAATGCTTCTTCTTCAGAACTCTAAGTACTTAATTGTTCATTCTTTCATTTGGAGCTTAATCATTTCCTGCTTAGTATTGTCTCTAATTTCTGAATTGCTTAACTTTACCTGCCTGTATGTCCAGAGTTTTGTAAATTATTGGCTCCTTGAGGGTGGGGATTATTTTTAATTCCTTTAATTCCTCAGAACCATGCTGGTGTTGAAAATAAACATGTACTAATAATTATAATACTGTGTGATGAAGATGTTTTTCCAAATAATAGAACCTTTTCAAAAACTTTAAGGTGAAAATTGCTAAGGAGTATATTGATACTTGGTCAACAAATTTTTTGAAGTACTGATTTTGATTAGTACTATGGCATTATTGAACTTATATTAAACCTGCCTATTTGGGAGACTGCTAAAATCAGTGATGGAATGGTTGGCTTTGTAACCTCACTTTCCAAAGAGAAGGCAAGCAGAGGACTGGCAGAGTTTCAGGCCAGAGCTGTCCATTTCTATAATTGCAGCTCCATGTTAACTTTTTAACTCGGATGCCCTGCCTCTTTTTCTGAGGGTCAGACTTCATTCTTGTCCTGTCTTGATGAGAAGTATAGAGCCCAGGTAACAAATGGGGAAGGAGAGGAAGAGATACAGGATAGAAAAGGCAAGAAAGTGTTTAAAACAATGAGGAGTATTTTTTTTCTCTTGTTTGTTTTAGTAATCTTGCTGTCGTGAGATACAAAGGCAGCTCCTAAAGTTGATTTGGGAGTGAACATTGGAAGAGTGGGACTTGATGTTCTTAAAGGGAAGTGACTAGCAGGAAAAAAAAAAAACAAAACTGAAGGAGATTTTTTGTCTCCTTTCCATATCCCATTTGTAAACGACTCCTTGTGTCTTCATTGAACTTGTCAATTAGATGTTCAGGAGGTCTTTTTCAATTAGGATGGGGAGTGATCAGTGGTAGCATGAAGCTTACTAATATGAGGGATTTTTAAGTGTAGCTTTCCCCTAGACAATAGCTCCCCCTCAGTAGTTTTAGCAACCTAATCAAGAAGAGATAGCAGGGGTCTTGAGGCAAAGAGACAGAAACAGTCAGGCAGTTGCTGTTCTGCAGCTCATTAGCTGTAAAACTTGGGCAAAAACTTTTGTACTCAGGTGGCAAGTACTAGTGGTCTCCTGAGATGGCTGTTGTGGTATATTTCCTTGTTGACTGCTTACTTGTGAGGAGAGTCCCTGAAATTCGTTTTTAGCAATCTTGCAGTTCATTCAGTAGATTTGACTGTTCATCTGGGAATACTTTCCTCAGAGCCACTAGACTCAACATTTTTCTCCTTGCTTGCTTTGTAGTCCCTTTTTGGAATATACTCAGAACGGTATCTTCTGTAAAGGAAATTTGTATCTTTCTCTCATTCTAGATTATATGCCACGGTTCAATTAATTATTTTTTTCAATTCAAGGGTTATTTTTAGAGGGGATCTTAAGTTCTGTGACATAAATCATAATTACTAAATAAAGTATATGTTTCTTTTATAAGAGAATGTTTTTTCATTAATCTTTGTAGAAAATGTGCCAGAGGAACTTCGAGAACCATTTTACACAGATCAGTATGACCAGGAACACATCAAACCACCTGTTGTTAATTTGCTTCTATCGGCTGAACTATACTGTCGTGCTGGGAGTCTCATTCTCAAGAGTGATGCTGCAAAACCCCTTTTGGGCCATGATGCTGTAATCCAGGCTTTAGCACAAAAAGGTCTTTATGTCACTGACCAGGAAAAATTGGTAACTGAACGAGATCTCCACAAGAAACCCATACAGATGGTGAGTCTTTATATACCCAAGATTATTTTAAATTTGAATTGCATACTTTTGAGTGTGAATTATACTATAAAACAGTGAGGAATACATTTTGAAATGGGATTATCATTTCTGCTTAGAGCTTAAATACCATCTTTTTCTTATAAGCCTTGTTTCCTAGTGAAGGGAAATTTGAACAAACTATTTTGGAATGTTTGGTGCCATCTAATACCTGGGAGAAACAATTATATAATTTCTAACTATCTTAATGTCATTTTTATTCAATTAGAAAACTTATTTTTCCCATTGTAGAAACTAACTAGAAGTGATAGAAAATGTATTCTTGGCTTTATCATTACTAGGAAACAATTGAGATTTTCAAGTTTTCATTTACGTACTTGAGTAATGTCTTAGTAAATTTCTGCACATCGGACATTTTAATTAATAACCATGAACTCATTCTTGTAGGAAACATACACAAAAATACTCTAAACTGGCCTGGGGTAAGCATGCAGAAATTCTCTCATATTTAGTCTCTGGAGACGTAGATCCAAATGTTTAAGTTAATTGTATGCTGCTTCAGTCTGTTGTACTGTTTTAGGTTGAGTTTCACAAAATACGGACATCATCAAGAATGGTATTAGAAAGAAAAATGGTTTTGCACATTTAATTAAATCATGTTGTCATGAAGTCTTGCTTGGGAGGAAGAAAGACAGTATATGTAGAAAGCATATTATAATAACTTTGTGAAATTTTAAGAAAGATGAGCAAAAATTAGTTTACCAAATCTAATACTAAATGAGGTGATGACCTACTTTGCTTTCTTGCTATTTTCCTTCTTTAAAATACCTATTTTAATATGTCTTAGTAGTGAAGAATAATGTCTCAAGAATAATTTAGTTATTAGAGTTTAGTTACAGATTTACAATATAATTATTAAAGATAACTGGGATGTTTATTAGCAGATATGAGATTTTCACCTTCCTTTGATGGCTCCAAATTCACCTGATAGTTACCCTCTGACTTTTGTACACTTGTTTTGTATACATATCATATGTGAGTAGTTTGCCAACACCAGGGGCAAGCAGAATTCTATTTAGGTGTCCTTATTGGTATCTCACATTCAGCTTTTCCAGAATCACTCTCCTATTGGATGCTCTAATTTGTGATTGCTTCTACTTCTATTGTTTCAAGACCAAGTGGATAGAAAGCACATTGACAACTTTGTAAATCAGCATTTGCTTAGTAGCCGCTCTTTCCGATATATATGAGTTCAATAACCTAGTTGTCCTTAAAGTAGATTATCTACTTTATTTATTTATTTTTTAATTAAATTAAATTAATTTAAATTTTATTTTATTTTATTTTAGAGTTGTGAGGCACATGTGAGAATTTACTACATAAACAAATTGTATGCAGTCGAAATTTGGGCTTCTAGTGGGCCATCTCTCCCCCAGTGGTGGACCTGGTACCCGATGTGTGGTCTTGTGCCCCTTTTCCTCCCTCCTTCTTCCCTCCTTCCTTAAGCAGTGTCCAGTGTCTGTTGTTCTCAGCTTTGTACTCATAGGTTATCTATTTTAGATCCTCGTCTCTACAATAAATAAAAAATAGGCCAGGTGTGGTAGTGTGCACCTGTAGTTCCAGCTACTTGGAAGGCTGAGCCAGAAGGATTGCATGAGCCCAGCAGGTCGAGGCTGCGGTGGCTGTGAGCATGTCACTGTGTGCCAGCCTGGGCAACAGAGTGAGATTTTGACTCAAAAAAAAAAAAAAATAAATAAATAAATAAATAATATATATGAAGACAGTAGTTTTTAGTAGAATATGCACCAAACTATTCATTTTGGTTTCTTCTGGGAAATGGGATTAAAATGGGGTTGGAGAGATAAATGGAAACATTCATTTCTTATTTGATATAATTCTGCATTGTTTACAGTATTGTGTGATTATTCTATTTTAAAATTTAAAATATAGAGAAGAAATGTAAAATAGAAATGATTATTTTCTGAAGTAAAGTACCTTGCATGTATACTAAATACTTCTGTTAGTTAAATTGTTAAAGAGAAGTGAATATCCTGCTGTTAGCCTTTAAGCAGACATAGGAATTAGAGTAAATATTGGAGACTTCTCTAAATGGTTAAATGCCATAAATGGCAATCTGAAGCTTTTTTTAAAAGCAGGATTTATTGAGGAGATAGAAAAACTCCTATAGTGGGAGGAGACCCGAATGGGTTGCCCCAATCTGAAACTTTAGGATATCTTTTCTGTTTTACCTTTTACTAAGCAGTCTTTAAAAAAAAAATGTATGACTAAGGCAAGTTTGAATAATAAGCAGATCTTATTATTAATTCTAGGGTGAATGTTGAGAGGCATGCTTCTTTTTCAGTGAGAAGTCATGTTGGAGACTATATGGTTTTTGTTAACAGTGCTTTTTAAAGACAGATTTAGAGAGAGAGAGCTATAGCTTTTAAAATGTCTTCCATATTTATATCACTGGAAAAGTATTTTCAGATAGTATGTTTTACAGCCAGTTAATAATTATAATGTATTAAAATTTATTTCAGCACATAAGATTGTTAGAAGGGACTGTAATTGTGATCTGCATAATGAATATTACAAATTTATATGAGGAAAAGGCAAATGTAAACATTGTACAGTTACAAAGTTAAAAAGCACACAGTTCTGAGAGCTAACATGAATATATACTTGAAGTAATATTAAATGTATAACCAGTGGACCAGAGGCAGAGTTGGGTACATCAAAATCTTAGAAGAGCATCGTTTTTTTTTTTTTGAGTTGGAGTCTCACTCTGTCACCCAGTCTGGAGTGCAGTGGCACACTGACGGCCACTGCGGCCTCAACCTACTGGGCTCAGGTGATCCTTCCTCAGCCTTCCAAGTAGCTGGAACACGCACGCCACCATGCCCGGATAATTTTTTTTATTTATTGTAGAGATGAGGTCTCGCCAAGTTCCCCAGGCTGGTCTCGAACCCATGGGCTCAGGCAATCCTCTCATCTCTGCCTCCCAAAGTGCTGGGATTATAGGCGTGAGCCATTGCACCCGGCCAGAAGAGCATCTTTCAATAAAAAATATGTTACATCTCAGACCAGGCTCGGTGGCTCAGCCTGTAATCCCAGCACTTTGGGAGGCCTAGGCGAGTGGATTGCTTGAGCCCATGGGTTTGACACCAGCCCGGGCATCTTGGCGAGACCTCATCTCTACAATAAATAAAAAATTAGCCAGGCATGGTAGCATGCGCCTGAAGTTCCGGCTACGTGGAAGGCTGAGGTGGAAGGATCGCCGGAGCCCAGCAGGTCGACACTGGGGTGACCATGAGTGTGCCACTGAACTCCTGCCTGGACAATGGAGTGAGACTCCGACTGGATAGCTAGCTAGCTAGCTAGCTAGCTAGATAACCAACCAACCAACCAACCAACCTAAACCATGATGTCTGTCAAATTATTTATCAAAATAAATACTGGTATCCAGGATGACATGAAAATTAAGGTACTTGTAGCAGTATTTTGGAGTCAAATGCTAAGGGAGATAGCTTAAGAGTATAGAGAACGTTTTGAACTTTCTTCCATAGCAAAATGAAGTTATGTGGGAATTGCATTTAATATCAAGTGTTATAAAATCTGAAATTTATGGAGCTTTATAACCAGAAGGAACTTTAGAAATCAGAAACCAGTGAATATAATTTAGAAATCAGAAACCAGTGAATATAAAACTTCTTGAGAGTTACCTGGGAAAATTTGAATTCTGATTCTCTGGCCCTCTTCTCAGAGCTGCTAACTTAGAGCTTTTAGGGCAAAGGTTGGGAAATGTATAAGTGTTCTGGATGATTTTTATGATCAAGACTGTATGGAAAATATTGATCTAATCAAGTCATTTTATACTAGTGATAACCAGCTAGAGCTCAGAAAGTTTTAAGTGATTTGTCTAAGGTATTATTACTATTTAGTAGTAAAAGTAGAATTAGAACCTGAGTGAGCTAGAACTGTGACATTCTAATTTATGTTACTATATCCAAAGCAAGTTTGCAACACACTGAAATATTTGAATTCATATTTACCTAGCTATTATCTGAACTATAGACTTTCGCAGATCAGACTCTTGGTTGTAAATCAACCTTCTAGCCATGTTTGTTGCACATGTAGGAAATAAGAATTGACATTTATAAAACTCTATTTAAGTGAATATGTATATTTATATGTGTATGTATATAGTATGAGTGATATGCAATGTATGTATATATGTATGTATGTGTATGCACGTAGTATGCATGATACGAAATAATGAGACTGATTTTCATGTATAACTTAGAAAATAAGGTTTATTATTTAATTAAATCATCTTTTGGATCTAACATTATTATATAAACCAAAAAGATTTTTTGTAGTTTTTTCTTTTAATGAGTACCAAAAAAAGATGAATTATTCTCTTTACTTAATGGAAACTAAAGTGGGCTGATAATGTCTGTCACTGGATAAGAAAGGTGTAAAACGTTCTCTCATGAATTGTCAGTGTTGTATCAATGGATGTTTTTGGATGTTCAGAAAATATAAGCTAAAAGTTTATTGCACATTTGTGCTACTAGCATTATACTGCTTTATTATAATGGGAAGGCCAGTGCTGTGGTTAAAACACAAAAAGATGCCTATATGTTAAAAAGTGTTATTTTATTTTGTTATATTTTATGTTCTGTGCATCTGGTTGACTAGTGATATCTCCACTTGAATGATTTTGAGCTAAAAATCTAATAAGGAAGAAGACTGGGAAACAGTAATTAGACAGCATGAAATAAATGCTCTAAATTTAAGTCTATGCAGTAGACTTTGGGAACCGAGAGGTGGATGTGATCATTTCTGCTAGACTGGATCAGAGAAGAAAGACATCATAAGATAGAATGATTAGTAGGAATTCAGTAGTTGAGAAAAGGGATAGGATGAGAATGGTAACTGAGTTGAAGGAGTTGTTTGACCCAGGTTTGAACTTATATACATAACAAATTCAAGTATTGACTACATAGAGGGATACGTGTGAAATGAGACTAAAAAATAATTTGGTGTTAAATCATGAAAAGACTGTGAATTGAAGTTAAGGATTTTAAACTTTTTTTGTGGGTTATAGGATCATGGAATAAGTCTTCATACTATTCTCTCTCTTTGTTATTATTTTTTCCCTGCTATATTAAACAAAAAAAATGTTGCAAAACACTTTGAAACACTTTGTGAACTGAACTGCTATACTGTCAGCTTAGTGGAAATTACTGCAGTATATTAACTCTCACATTATTATGATTTTCTTATATCCATTTACTTGTTAGTCATCAGACTATTTGGCAACTGTTTTTATTTAGTTTACCATGTGCCAGGCAGTGTACTTATACTTTAACACTCTATCTCATATAGTTTCTTACAACAATCCTAAGAAGCAGTTATCATCCCTGTTCTATTGATGGAGAAATTGAGGCTTTGAGAACATAATTAAGGTTACAGAGCAGGTACAGCAGGTAGTGAAGGCAGGATTCTGACCATCTCTGCTTTAACTATAAATCCTATGTTCTTAACTACTAAATTATATTTTTGTCTTTGCATAGGTAATAGGTAGGTAGAAAATAGTGAGGTGCAGGTATGCTACCTGGAAATCTGCCCGGTGGTTTATTTGAAATCTTGGTAATTTGCCGAGCCTTTTCAAAGAAAATTACCTTCTGTTCCTGTCTTAAAGGTTATGTTAATTCCATGTACTATAGGAGTAACTACAGCAGTGTAATAGAGTGACTGCTGTTAAGAGGATGAAGCAGAGTTGTGCTAGGGTCTGGGTGGACATAAATATCTTGACATAGTATTTAAGAACATGCAAGGTAATCCTGTAGTTATCATTATTTTTGCTTCATTACACGAAATGTGTTGCGAACAGAGAAGCTGATCCCAGGAACACTATGTTGTCCCTCTTTTTTCTTTTCTTAAATTTTTAAAAACATATTGGTTCTGTTTGGCAACTATTCTTATGAATTTCCGTGGTGCTACCATCTGTTGGAACTCCGTGTAATTTACTCATGTAGAGGCCTTAAAAAAAATCCTTTCCCTATTTAGGAAGATTTAAAATTCCACTATAGAGGGAAAGGATTATATAAATATAGTATTATAATAGTAGTTGAGGAGACATTAATTTTTGGTCACCCTTGTGTAAGAATGCCTGCAAATTTATAAGCAGAACTGGTCTTTGAAAAATTAATTGACTTGTAGCTGTTGTTTTCTTCTTCATGCATAGTCCTGGAACTCAATTTTCTAGTACCTAATTTGGATTCCATTATTTCTAGGTAACAGTACATCTCTGTTACGGATTCACACTGTTGCTTGATATCTTATAACCATGTTCAGCGTGTTAGAGTGACTCTTTGTTTATAGTCATTTATTTGTAATCATCATACAAATAGCTTGATGAATGGTACTTATTTTACCAGATGATCTCACCTTTCATAGTTATAATAAAACTGAGTTCAGTCGGACCATTTATTAACGTATTCAGTTTGTTTAAGGAGTGTTTACAATGTCCTTTCTATTGTCTACTGAGATTACGAAGAATTCATGTCCTTCAGTGCCTCACTTTCTAGTTGGGGGTTATAGAAGACTAAATAAATTACATATGTTTTAGGAGTATCGAGGCACTAAACTCCATGCTGCACTTAAGCTGAGTTTTTGGAAGTATGTGAAGGAATTTACCAGATAGGGAAATGAAGGTTGTGTTGTATGGTATAAAGTATATGGAATTATAAGGGATTGTTAAAAGCGAGTGTGGAGAGCATGATACCCTCAGGGAAAAGGAAGCAGCTTGGTCATAGTTTTAGCACTAGCTGCCTATTGAGGGCTGATAAAAAATGAGATCACAGGATTAGATGGGGCCAGGGCATGAATGATGTTTTATGCATGCCAAGTGTGTATGTTATCCTGAAAGTGATAGGCAATTACCTAGTTTAGGGTTTTAAACCAGAGTGGATGAGAGAATTTCAAGATGGTGATGGAGTTGGTCGGAGTGTGTGAGTCTCCATATATATGAATGTGCATAGGGAAGTATATGCGTGCAAGTGTGTGGGCAAGTGGGTGTATGAGTGTCTGACTGAGTGGGGACTCAGGAACAAGTGGCCTGAGCTCTTCTGCTAAGAAGGCTACCTTGCACACTTCTACTCAGATCCCAGTGTGATTCATGACCCAGAGGCAGGCACCATCTCTGTGACCTTACCCAGAAGAAAGCAACAAAAAACAGCCACTGCACAGCACCGCCTTCAGTGTCAGATCAGACATTGGCAGTGGAGACTGTGGAGAAAATACAGCAGAGGAATTAGTCACCAAGTCCCAGTAGAGGAGAACACACAGAGATGCCATTACCACCTTTGTTCCATACCCAAGCGGAGACAGGCCCTGGCCTGCTCACATGAACAGCAAGGCTACTCCCTGAGACTGAGGGGTGAATTCAGCATCTCTCTGAGGTTGATCACTATCAACCCAGAAAGGATACTCTGGATGCAGTATCCCCAGAGGGACAGGCCCGGTGAGGAGACCCAGTCGCCCCATCCCCACACTGGACCATTTGTGGGACTACGGCTGCAACTGGAGACAAAGAACAAAGCCTGCAGTGAGTGGGTAGGAGTAAGTTTTAAACTGATCCACTCCCTTGCCCTAGCAATTCATGAAGCATGTGACCCACACAGGGAACAACCTGATTGGTGCACACGGAGAGGACTGAACACAGTCAGATCTGTTGGGGGCAATTCGTAGCCTCCCCCTGACCACATGGTGAGCAGGGGGACAGATCTACAGATCAGAGCCCCTCCCCTCCACCATGAGCTAAGAACCCTGGTGCTTGGGCATGCTGACAAGGAACCCAAAGTTTCAGAAACTGCCACAAGAGAACCCACAAGGATTGCAAAAGTCTTTTGGCGGTTTTTTAAAATTATTTTAATTTTTAAAAATTTTCCCTGCTTTCTATGTATATTTTGCTGTGTATGTGTGTATTTTCTTTTGTTTTATTCCTTCTTTTTTTTCACAAAAGGGTATATATGAGTATGAAAGTATCCTCATATTGCCAGTTTTATTTTAATTTTAATTTAATTTTATTTTAATTTCGAGTTGGCGTCTCACTCTGTTGCCCAGGCTGGAGTGTAGAGGCATGCTTATGGCCACCCCTGCATTGACTTGCTGGGTTCAGGTGATCCTTCCACCTCAGCCTTCCAAGTAGCCAGAACTACAAGCATGGGCTACTACACCAGGCTAATTTTTTGATTTATTGTAGAGATGATGTCTCACCAAGTTGCCCAGGCTGTTCTCGAACCTGTGGGCTCAGGCAAATCCCCTCACCTCGGCCTCCCAAAGTGCTGGGATTATAGGCTTGAACCACCACACCCAGCCTATGTTGCTGGTTTTAATTTTTTTCTCTCATTTTTACTGCTATGTTTGTCTGCCTGTTTGTTAGTTTTTCTTTTTCTTCTTCTTTCTCTTCATTGTCTTTTCTTATCCCTTCTTTCTTCTTAATTCCTTTCCTTTCCCTTATATTATTTTGTACCCAGGGGATATACGTATGTTCCCTTCACATGGACTTATTGTGAGGTGGTGGGGAGTAAGTCCCAGAGGGCCCACACCCCAGTCAGCAAACATTGTGATCTGTAGGCAGCTTTTGAATCTTAGCACCCCTTAATATATGCCTTATTCAAATCTCAAAATTACAAAAGGACAGCATAGCTCCCCCCTCCCAACCTGGCTTCAAAACTGAACAAATCCAGAGGCTCTACCTAGGGAAGAGTAGGGGATTGAGCAATCAGAAGTGAAAGATATTCCCTCTCTCACTGAGCAACGGAAGTAAAGAGAAAAGAAAAATCCATCATAAATGAAGATAAATCAACAAAAAAACACAGGTAACCCAGAGAGCTCTAGAAGAACAGTGTTGGAGAATACAGACTTTGGAACTCAAACAATGAAGAGCACCCAGATTGGTCTCAGACCACAAATGCAGAGATCAAGGAATGGTTGGAAATGATGAAAAAGAACCAAGAAAGGGAAGATGGAAACATGAAATAATTAATTATAGAGATGCTAGCCAAAAGAATACTGTCTATGAAGTAAATAATAAACTGACAAGCATGGAAAGCAGAATTAACCAGGCAGAAGAAAGAATCTCAAAGCTTGAAAACCAAAATATGGAAGTAACCCAGTCTGTTAAAGGAAGCTTAGAAAGATGTAACAAAGCCTTCAAGAGATATGCGATTATATAAAGAGGCCAAACTTATGCCTGATTGGTATCCCTGAAGCAAAAAAGGAGACAGAGAACCTCCTGTACCAAACATTCAATAAGGTCATCCAAGAAAACTTCCCTCATCTCATTAGAGGTGCGACCATCCAAACACAAGAGATTCAGAGAACCCTCCAAGACATCTAATGAGAAGACCAACCCCTAGACACAATAGTAATTCGCTTACACAAAGTAGGTATTAAAAAAAAATTCTTAAAGGCAGCAGAGAGAAGGGTCAGACTATCTACCAGGGAAAACCAATTAGAATAGCTGCCGACTTTCTGCAGAAACACTACAGGCTAAAAGAGACTGGAGTCCAATCTTTAAACTTCTCACAGATAACAATTCCAACCAAGAATTTCCTACCCAGCTAAGCTAAGCTTCATCAGTGATAGAGAAGTAAAATCCTTCCCAGACATCCAATCCCTAAGGGTTTATACTGGTTCCAGACCAGCACTACAGGAGACACTTGAGAAGGTATTAAGCACAGAAGAAAGAAAAAAAAGAATGACCTTGCACTTTGCAAGAATGCAGAACAACAGAGAATCAATACAGCAGCATACATTGTGACTGCAAAACTGAAAACACATATATCAACCCCAAAAGTAAAAGAAAACCAACCAGCAAACAATAACAAAGCTTTATAAAAGCCTCTTGATGGGCCTCCCCTTTGGGTCCCCTCCCACTGTGTGAGCTTTTCTGGCCTCTAGATAGATCCTGCTTTCTCACTTAAAAAAAAGCCTCATGACAGGGATAAGCTCACGTCTCAATAATCAGTCTGAACGTTAATGGACTAAACACTCCACTGAAAAGACATAGAATGGCAAAATGGATTTAAAAAAACACGACCTAACAATATGTTGTCTCCAGGAAACAAACCTCAGTACAAAGGACACCCAAAGACTCAAAGTTAGAGAATGGAAAACAAACTTTCAGGTGAACAGAACACAAAAAAAGACAGCAGTTGTGATCTTAATATCAGAGAAAACAACCTTCAAACTTTCAAAAATTTAAAAAGGTGTGGAAGGGCAGTACATAATGATAAAAGGTTCAATCCATCAACAAATATCCATCATAAAAGTATATGCACCAAGCATAGGAGCACCAGCTTTTATAAAGCAACTACTAAGTAAGCCAATACAAGATATTTACTCTAACACTATCATAGCTGGGGTCTTTAATATCCCACTAACAACCCTGGATAGATCATCGAGGTAAAAAAGCAAGGATATTCAGAACCTCAACTTGATATGCTTGACCAAATGGACTTAATAGATATATCTACAGAACAACCCACCCCACAACCGTGGGACATATATTCTACTTGTCACCACATGGAACATACTCCAAGATTGACCACATCCTTGGCCATAAATCAAACATGAACAAATTTCATAAGATTGAAATACTGCCATGCACCTTCTCAGACCACAGTGAAATAAAAATAAATATCACCACCAACAAGGTTCCCCCAGAACTCACAAAGGCACTAAACAGCATGATGCTAAACTACTCTTGGGTTATTACAAATCAAAACAAATTTAAAGATTCTTGGAAACAAATGAAAACAAAGACACATCTTACCAAAACTTCCGGGATGCCATGAAATTAGTACTAAGAGGAAACTTTATTTCTCTATGCACACACATCAAGAAAATAGAAAGATCACGAGTTAACAGCCTAACAAATCACCTAATGAAGCTGGAAAGGCAAGACCACCGAAACCATAACTTGAGCAGAAGAATCCAGATCACCAAAGTAAAATCAAATACAGGACATAGAAGACAAAAATATCATAGAAAAAACATCAATGAAACAAAAAACTGGGTCTTTGAAAGGATAAACAAAATCAATGAACCCCCTAGTCAGATTAACCAAGAAAATGAGAGAAAAAGCCCAAATAATCAGAAATGCAAAAGATCTGACCCTGAAGAAGGTTATCAGAGATTACTGTGCACACCTGTATGGAAATAAATTCGAAAACCTAAACAAAATGGAGGACTTTCTAACATCATACAACCTCTCAAGGTTGAAACAAGAAGAAATTGAGACCCTAAACAGACAAACAACAACACAGGAAATTGTCTCTGTCATAAGAAGACTGTCTACAAAAAAAAAAGCCCCAGACCAGATGACTTTCCAGCAGAATTCTACAAAATATACAAAGGAACTGATACCAGTCCTGTTGAAAATATTCCAGGCAATTGAAAAAGACAGAACTTTCCCCAAATCATTTTATGTATCTAACATCACACTGATACCAAAACTGGGTAAAGATCCAACAAAGAAAGAGAACTACAGGCCAATATCCCCGATGAACATAGATGCAAAAATTCTCAATAAGATTCTAGCAAATCAGATCCAACAACACATCTCAAAAATCATCCACTGTGACCAAGTAAGCTTCATCCCCAGGATGCAGGGCTGGTTCAACATCTGCAAGACCATAAATGTAACTCAATAATACATCAACAGATGTTAAAACAAAAACCACATGATTATATCATTAGACACAGAAAAAGAGAAAACCAACCAACCA
This sequence comes from Tarsius wallacei, assembly GCA_963574415.1. Lineage (NCBI taxonomy): Eukaryota > Metazoa > Chordata > Mammalia > Primates > Tarsiidae > Tarsius > Tarsius wallacei. The sequence goes on from CAUYQG010040533.1 coordinate 14,459, forward strand.
ACAAGGCAAACAAGTGCGACAAACAAACAAAAGAAAAAAGCAAAACCCAAAAAATCCACTGGTAGAGTTTTCTCAGCTTTAGTATATCTCTTTGAGGGGGCAGGCCCTACCTCTTCTGGCAGGGTAATTATTGTTATTATTATTATTTTGGGATTTATTGTAGAGATGTGGACTCGGGCAGTCCCCTCACTTCAGCCTCTCAAAGTGCTGGAGGCTTGAGCCACCATGCCTGGCCTATCTTTTTTCTTGATTCTAAAATTTGATTTGATTTGATTTTTTTTGTTGTTGTTGTTTTTGTTTGTTTGTTTGTTTTTAGTTGGAGTCTCACTCTGTCGCCCAGACTGGAGTGTAGTGTCCGCTCCCGGCCACCGCAGCCTCGACCTGCTGGGCTCCGGCGATCCTTCCACCTCAGCCTTCCAAGTAGCTGGAACTACAGGCGTGTGCTACCACACCCGGCTAATTTTTGATTTATTGTGGAGATGCGGTCTCACCAAGTTGCCCAGGCGGGTCTCGAACCTGTGGGCTTAGGCAATCCACTCACCTCAGCCTCCCAAAGCACGGGATTACAGGCTGAGGCACCGAGCCCGGCTTTGTAATCATCATTTTTTTCTTCTTTTTAAAATAATAAAATGGTTGTTTTTTGTTGTAAGAAGCATTTATCCAGGCTTTTATAAGGGTTGGTAATACTTATATTTAAAGGGCTAAAACACAGAAAGTGATTTGAGACATATCCCTCAAAACAATTTGAGCAATCTGCAACATTGCTGAAGGTCAGAAGTTATGCTTTTTGCTTGTTTCTTTTTTCATGAAAACAAATGTTTATTAAAGGCATGTTATGACTGGGCACAGTGGCTAATACCTGTAATCCTGGTAATTTGGAAGGCTGAGGTGGAAGAATCACTTGAGCCTTGAAGTTTGAGACCAGCCTTGGCAACATAGAGAGACCTTAACTCTACAAAAAATAAAATAAAAAATCTAGGTGTGGTGGCATATGCCTGTAGTCCCAGCTACTTGGGAGGATAAGGTGGGAGGACTGCTTGAGCCCAGGAATTCAAGGGGGCAGCGAGCTGGGGTTGTGCCACTGCACTCCAGCCTGGGCGACAGAATGAGACCCTGTCTCAAAAATATGAATACTAATACTAGTACTAATACTAATAAAGGCATGTTATTAGCCAGATGGCTCAAAGGAAATATTGCAGAGAGAGTGACATAGTTTCTGTTTCTCCATCTACTTTTAGGATTCAGGTGGAACAGTGGTTCTCAAAGAGGACTGAGTGTTTGAAAATATATGAGAATGAAGTTTTGGGGGATGGGGCATTGTTTGCAGGAGGAGCAGTGACACAATAATTAAGAGGCATTATTGCCATTTAGAGGGTGACAACCAGGGTTGATATCCTGCCCGAGCAAGACATCTCAAATAAAAAAGAATTGTCTTAACCAAAAGACTAGCACTATTTCTTTGGGAACTGCAGTGGCATGTGGCCAAATGTAGTTTCCAATTGGACCTGACAAAATGAAACAATAAAAAAAATGCTGATTAGGGACAGGATAGAGAAAGAGGTCATGTCTCCATAGGATAACATAGTTTTTTAAGCCCAAGATTTGGTTGAGGTCCAAGGAAGCTATTAAAAGAATAAGAATGTAGAATACAAAAAGAAAAATCAGAATTATGGGCAAAACTTGTTTTCCAAGAATTTCTCAATCAGAGGCAGCATACCTTTATAGTCTTATTATTCTCTAAATATCATCTTATTAAAAAACAAAATCAAAACTAATATACAAGACTAACGTTTTACAAAAAATCAGGTTATTCATTTCACAAATATTTATTAAGTATATTCTAGGTTGTTTTAGACTCTGGTGATATAATGTGAACAAAAACAGATATGGTTCCAACTGTCCCTCCTCAGTTCATATTCTAGAGATACTTACCAGATACAAAAGGTTTCACCTTTTTGCATAAGCATTCTTACCTGGTAGATAATCTGATTTTTTTTCTTTTTTTGCATTTAAGTGAAAGTGGAATCAGGATATTTCAAATATGAGGATCAAAGCCATAGTCAAACATATGGAGAAGAGACCTGAAAGGAAAAGATTTCTGTTATAGTCATGTACTGCATAACAGCGTTTTGGTCAATGATGGACTACATATACTACAGTGACCCCATAACATTATAATGGAGCTGAAAAATTTCTATTAGCTTAGTGACATCGTAGTCATCATAGGGCTCATAACATTGTAGTGCAAGACATCACTCACCTGTTTGTGGTGATGCCGGTGTAAACAGACCTACTGCACTGCCCGTCACATAAAAGTATAGCACATGCAATTATTTGCAGTATACAATATTTGATAATGATAATAAACATTTATCTTACTGGTTTATGTATTTATTACACTATAGTTTTTTTGTTAGCGTGTACTCCTACTTAAAAAAAAAGTTAACTGTAAAACAGCCTCAAGGAGTTCCTTCAGGAAGTTCTCCAAGTGAAGGCATTGTTACCATAGAAACTGACAGCTCCATGCCTGTTATTGCCCCTGAAGACCTTCCAGTCGGACAAGATGTGGAAATGGAAGACAATGATATTGATGATCTTGACCCTGTGTAGGCCTGGGCTAACGTGCGTGTTTGTGTCTTAAACATAAAAGAAAAATAAAATAAAATAAATTTTGAAATAAAAAGGCTTATAGAATAGAGATACAATGAAATAAATATTTTTGTACAGTTATGTGATTTGTGTTTTAAGTTGTTTGTTTCAAGAGTCAAAAGGCTATAAAAAAATTTATAAAGAAATTTATCAGAAGTTGAGGTTAATTTATTAGGTTAATTTATTGTTGAAGAAATAAAATTTTTAAATAAATTTAGTATAGCCTAAATGTACAGTATTTATAAAGTCTAAGGTAGTGTGCAATAATGTCTTAGGACTTCACAGTCACTCATTACTCACTCACTGACTTACCCAGAGTACTTTCAGTCTTGTTAGCTCCATTCATCCACAGGAAATACCCTACACAGGTGTACCATTTTTTATTTTTATACCATATTTTTACTGTAGCTTTTCCATGTATAGATATGGTAAATACTTACCACTGTATTACAATTGCTGGCAATGTTCAGCATATAACATGCAGTACAGGTTTGTAGACTTGGAGCAATAGGTTGAATCATATAGCCTAGGTATATAGTAGGTATACCATCTAGGGTTGTGTAAGTACACCCTGTGATGTTCATATCAAGATGAAATCACTTAATGACAGATGTTTCAGAACGTATTCCCTTGACGCATAGCTATACATGCCTGGTATATATGATCCTGTGCTTTGTGAGTCCATCTTTTACAAACGGAGCTCAAAGCTAAAATGCTTTACTACATAATTCTAATGGCTTTAAACTATAGTTTTAAAATGAATTAAGCTAAGTTTTATTGTCATATGAGTTTTTTAAATGATTAGGTTTCTTTTTGTTATTTGGTTTTCTTGGTAAGTAAAATGATTATACAAATCTAATATGGTGTAAATTAAAAGGAAAGAAATGGAGGGAGAGTCTGTATCTGAATGATCCAAATTAGGTTCTAACAATAGTCCATTTTCCCAGATAATAGCTTATTTCTTTTATTTTGCCTTTGCCTGAGAAAAGAAGATTTAAGTCTTACACCTCCCTCTTCAGCCCCTTTCACCACAGTAGTCAAATCCTTTAAAGAACACAGTCCCTGGACAGATCAGGATTCATGGAAACTAAATCTCAGAAATGGTATATATGCCAGGATTGTCATTTCAACTGCCAAACAAAGAACCTCCTTAGTAATATTAAAAAACAACAACAAAAAAAACAAAACAAAAAACATTGACAGGAGATGAGTCATCCCAATGTTTCATTGTCACTCCTCAAAGCAGGATGAATATTTGCATGTGAATCATAGCCCTCATTTCCCACACTGAAATGGAGTTGGATGTATGGGTGCTGCCAGTGCACTCAGAACAGTGCTATGCTAAATAAGTAACTTGGCATTAGAGAAAATAAATGATCTAGAGAACGTTGGCTTTATGTTAAATGTATCAATCAAATGACCTGAACTGTGTCCAATTTAAAAAGTTATATAATTTATTTTTTATGGGAAATGTTTATTAAAATACAGTCCTCAGAGCAGCTTCACCATCTCTTAAGAGCTTGTTGGAATTGCAGATTCTTGACTCCCACCCAAAATATCAGAAACTCTGGGGGTGAGGCCCATCATTCTCTTTTTATCAAGTCTCTAATGATTTTGATACATTTTAGAGAGACATAGGCATAGATTGTGTCATAGAATATAGACTGTGCTTAAAAAGATACAGGTACATATTTGTGTTGCCACCAACCTACAGTGAGAAAAACCCTGGAAAGAGGGAGAGAAGCAAGAGGGAGAAAGAGAAAGACTAAGTGTGGATGGGGAGGAGGGAAGTGGTGGGAAAGAAAGAAAGTGAGAAAGGTGGGTAGGGGGAAGAAAGAGGGAGAGAAAAAGGGAAATAAAATAAAAATTAGATTTATTAGGTTTTTTTCTGTGTTTTCTACTCTAGTGATTAGACTTTGCTTTATCTTTCTAATGTGATAAACAGATGCCTTGGCAAGGAAAAACTCGCTCATCAAGCACCATTTAAAACAATCAATCCAGAATTTCTGATAAAAGATCACAGGAAATATTTATTCTAAAATGTACAAAACTATTTGTTCTCTTGGAAATCGCTTCAGCTGAACTGTTATTTTCTGTCGCTTGGAAAATATTTTCTTTTTTAGCTAGGAAAGAAAAGCCACCCCTCTCCTCATACTAAAAAAAAAACACATCTACAAACACAGATATACATTTTTACATAGAAGGATACATGAGTAGGTTCCACAGAAATCTGTCACTTTTATATTAAAATTAAAAGTCAGCCAGGTCTGGTGACTCACACCTGTAATCCCAGCACTTTGGGAGGTGGAGGCAAGAGGATTGTCTGAGCCTAGGGTTCAAGACTCGCCTGGGCAACCTGGAGAGATCTCGTCTCTACAATAAATTAAAAAAAAAAAAATTAGTCGAGCATGGTGGCATGCACCTGTAGTTCCAGCTACTTGGAAGGCTGAGGCAGAAGGATCCCCTGAGCACAGCAGGTAGAGGCTATGGTGGCCATGAGCATGCCACTGTACTCCAGCCTGGGTGACAGAGTGAAACTCTAACTCAAAAAAATCAAACAAACAAACAAACAAAATCATTAGTGGGTTTAATATGTTACTGTATAGGATAGATATAATGCATTTAACTAATTATACTTATTTATTTGCTAAAATTAAATTTTATTTATAAATTTTAATCTAAAACAGTATGCAAAAGGGCCCTAGCCATTTCATACAGAATGAATATATTTTTCCATGTGTTTTCCAGAAGTATGGCACAGTGGGATCGCTTTTCTGATCAACAGGGGGACTCTGATGGCTGCTCAGAATCTGTGAAATTTGATGCTCACTCAATGACAACTTTGCTTACTACCAGTAAGTAGAAGGGAGCAGGATGCCCATGGAGGTTGTTCTTAGAGTTATTGATGATATATAAAATTATAATCTTGAGACTTCCCTTAAATGTGTATGAATGTTAAAACAATACTTATTTGATACATAGGTCTACTTTAGAGACAATAGAAAATAGCTTAAATTGAAGTAAGGAAGTTTTGTATGAAATTAAATTAATCAACAATATTGATTAAGTTCTCTCATTTCCCAGTCATAGTACTAGGTCCTGGAAATAACTATGATCCTAGCACCATGAACTAATATTTGAAAATCATGAGTGGTAGGTGCTTATATTTGTTTTCTAAGGCTCTTGTAATAAATTACCACACATTGGGTGGCTTTAAATGATAGAAATTTATTCTCTCACAGTTCTAAAGTCCAGAAGTCTGAAATCAAGGTATCAGGAGGGCTATGTACCCTTTTGAAGGTTCTAGCAAAGAATTCATCTGTATCGCTTCCTGTTTCTAGTGGATCCTTACAATTCTTCGTGTTCCTTGGTGTGTTGAGATATCACTCCAATCTTTTCCTCCTTCTTTACATAGTCTTCTTGCCTGTGTAACTGTGTGCACTTTTCTCTTCTTATAAAGTTACTAGTCATTGGATTAATTTACCCTAATCCAGTATAACCTCATTCAGCTTGATTATAGCTGCAAAGGTGGTAGGACAGAGCTGCTTATAACTGTTAAGTTTTGAAGTATAAATCATATTACCAAGGGGATGTGTAGAGAGGGAGGAGTTAGAAAGACATTTCAGTTGGAAGAAGCAGAATATGAAATGTGAAAGGATCATACATGAGTTCCTACATAGTTAAACCTGGAATATAGATCTCAACCTCAGGGCGTGGTGGCTCTTATGTGCTATGCAATGAATGAGACAATGTGGCACCAGTGAGACAAACGTAAAAAAAGATAATAATAAGAGCTACTATAGATAGAAAGATGAGAGATAGAGGAGGAAGGGCAGAGGCATTGAGAATAGAGAAAAGGCAACAGAAACTTTTGAGAAGTATTTAAAAAGTAGAATACACAAAATCTGTAACTGTACAAATTAGAGATGAGGGAGAAGACGACTCCTAGGTTTCAGGCTTCGTCAATTCTGCAGTTGGAATAGCCCATTTTGTTTGTATTATGGGTTTTTATTTTCTTTTTCCTTCAATCTTTTATTTCCTTTCCTGTTTCAAAATTTTTTCTTCCTTCCAACCCTTGATGGAACATTATAGTGCAATATCTAAATTTTGTTTTTAATTTAGAAGTTTGCAAAGTGAAAACAAAATTGCTTACTTTTTGTTGAGCAATAAAAGCAATAGTCATTGAAAAGAAATTTTTAATGGAGTTTTTACTTACCTAATTGAAGAAAGGTCTTCCTCATTTATTAAATTTTCCCTTCCCTTTACTATAATTAGTATCCAATTACATGAATCATTATTTCATATAAATGCATCAGACTAAAAGTTATTATTATCAATATGTTCTGAAATACCTAGAAAATGGACTTCATTGATCCATTCTAAAATGTAGTCAAAATGTGAATCATTTGTGTTCATTTATTTTTGTATTTTTTTAACATTGTATTCAAATCATAAGAGGTATCCAAATACAAAACTATTGAGGTAGAATTGGAGAAGAAAATTATTTTTGCATACTAGTCATTAAAAATAAATATTTCTTATCGGATTTTAAAATATGAAAATATAAATTATTTGAGAAATTTTGCCACTCAGAATATAATCTTATGTGAAATACACAGAACAAAGTTTGTATTTGCATATGTCAGTCTCAATATTAAAATTCACCAACTGACCTCCAAAATTAAATAAGCACAATTTGTTGAGAATAGTAATGTTCTCTTAAATGTTTAGTGAATGGTTCAGTAAATCAAATGTTCATAGTGATACAAGTGTATCAGCTTTTCCTGTGACTGTCCCTTTGTGTCCTATTGGATAAATGTGTACTAATTTTATTTTTTGCCCTTTTTATCCAATAGGCTTGATAGTAACAGTATGATTGAAGATTGCAAAAAAAATTAGGTAAGAAGAGAGCCAGTTTTTTTAAACAGGTTGGGCTTTTGTTTTTTAGATCCTAAGAATGGCCTTGCTCTTCAAGAGAAGTTGAAGTCCCTTAAAGCTGCACTGATTGTCCTCTATCTCCTTGTGTTTGCAGTTCTCATACCTGTCATCGCAATAGTGGGAGGTAAAGTATTCCAGAATTCTGAAACTTAGCAACTCACCCTGTAAATTACATATTGCGAAAACAAAAGAAGAATTCAATATTTTGCATCTGGTAGATGCATAGGAAAAACTTTATATCTCAACATGTTTTTCAAATGTATTAAATTAAAAAATATGTTCTGCGAAACTAAGTACAAACAGTTATTCAGTTAGAAGAAAAAGATAGAAAAAAGAAAAGTTAGATAAAATGTAGATTTATAAAAGTCAGACGTAAAGGATTGGATTCTTCAAAAAATATTTTGTCATTTACAGTCCTATATACTTTTAGGGTGGGCCACAAATTTCATGATGAAATTTGCTAATTCTATTTGCTAATTCAAAAATATAACATAGTCATTTACATTAGCAGTGCCTGTAAGATAAAGACAACCCTGTTGTTCAAGAGAAACTCTTCTACCAGTACTGAGAAGAGAAAAAAATATTCCCATCAGGCTTCAATGAGAGAAGATCTTGTAAAATATGAGACTACACCTTAATAAAGTCCTTATAGTTTATATGATCACATTTTTCATAGGTCTATTATTTAACCTGAGAGTATCTTCTCAAAGAAAAAAAAAAATAGAACATATTATTTGGGCTGAAAATTATGTTTTCTAGGTACATATTTCTCTGGAGAGCCTGATTTGAACTGGAGATAGATTTAAGGGTTTCTGCATAGGTAGATGGCTTGTACATACCTTGGGCAAATATGTAAATATTATTTCCCTACTCGCATTTTTGATGGACTTGATGGATTTTGGTTGGCATTTAAATTTATATGCCTTGTAACTTTCTTCTTTTCTGTGGCTGATAAAAATGTCTGGCCATATGCTTTAGCCAGAGATAGGCTGGGAGAAATTTACATTTCTATATGCATGCTAATCAGCCTAACAAGAAAAACGTTCCTATGTACCAGGCCAAACTTCCTTTGCTGTGGGGCCGTCTAAGGGAGTATTCTAAGACAGAGCCAAAATTCCACTGAGAAAGGAATGATAGTAAAAACAACTTCAGTTGTGAAAGTAGCTTTCATTTTTGAGCATTTACAATGTACAGGCACTGGGCTATAAACTTTTCACAGATTATCTTAATCTACCTTCACAATTATCCTCTGAACAGACACTATAATTATCCTCATTATCCACATGAGAAAATTGAGGCTGCTTAGTAAATGAAGCTAGAGTTCCCATCCATGACTTCTGAATCTAACCTCTGTGATCTACTCTCCTGATGTAATTGATCTTTTATTAAAAATGTGGTTGACCAATAAAAAACAAAAAACAGAGTCTCCACTGAGAAATATTTTCCACGGTAACAATTAATTTTTATTTTGGTCATTAAAAGCAAACAGAAATGAAAATTAAATCGTAACAACCAAACCAACCAAACTACAGCCATCTACGTAAAACGTGTAAAATCTATGTGTGGATGTGTCTTGTATTACACAATTCACTTCCTGAAAAACCAAAGTTACCTGCATGCTTGTTTATGTATATGCTTACTAGTTTGAAATGCATAACTAAAATATGCTTCATTGTTGGGATCATTAGCTAAAATCCAATAGAATCTGGGTAAATATCACTTTTATACAAATCACATCTGCAGAACCAACACCGAGGAGTGCAGCTTCTGATAGGCTCATGCAGAATGCAGATGGAGGTCTGAGAAGAATGCAAAGTTCTAACCAAGTTCAAAATCTCCAAACTGTTAGAAGACACTTCCGAGTCAGAAGTTGACAATGACTCATCTGAAGTGGTTTACTAAGACTACAAGATATACCTACTAAGATTGTCAAGATGTTAAAAATATTCTAATCTTTGTAAGTTCACATCCATAACAGATTAACTAGAATTTGGAAAGTACCTCACTATGTTTATCATGCATTAATAGTAAACAATTGACAATCCAGTTACAACTTTAATAAGTTTTAAATCAGAATTTTTTTTAGTTTAGTTCTCACTGTGTCACCCAGTCTGGAGTGTAGTGCACAATCACAGTTAATCACAGCCTTGACCTTATGGGCCCTGTGATCCTTCTGCTTCATCTTCCCAAGTAGCTAGGACTACAGGTGTACACCACCTTGCCTGATTAATTTAATTATTTATTAATTTATTGTAGAGATGAGGTCTCACCAAGTTACCCAGGCTGGTCTTGAACCCTTGGGCTCAGGCAATCCTTTAGCCTTGGCCTCCCAATGTGCTGAGATTACAGGTACATGCCACTATGACTGGCTAATTTATTTTAAATTTTTGTAGAGACTAGATTTCACTATGTTGTCTAGGCTGGCCTTGAAATCCTGGACTCAAGTGAACCTCACACCTCAGTCTCCCAAAGTGCTGAAATTATAAGCACGAACCACTCTGCCTTGCCTAGAAAATTTTTCAGAAGGAAACAGAAACACAATCTATATCTCCACTTGATATAAGAAATTACAAATATAGACAAAATATATCCCTAAAATGATAGAAGTGTTGGTAAATATGAGTCAATAAAATATTATAAATTATACTTCATTGAAATATAAAATACATTACATGTGGAAAAATAGTGTACTCTATATACTACCTTCTCTTAAAGAAGCTGTTGAAACCCTGTCAAAATGTAGTAACATAATACTATCTCAGAACAATAACATAAAATACAGAATTAATGTATATAAATTGTTACTAAAATACTAAAAATTATTTAGCTCAAAGTTATCAATTTTGGGTAGGAGAAGATACTACCAACATGGATAAGTACATACAATCCATAATATCAAATATAACCTTTTCCCTGGGTTTTTGAATAGGTCATAAAAGTTTTTCTCCTCTCATATGAGACATAGAAAAGTCACAAAATGTCACTTCTCCAATATAAATAAGTGAATTTTTGAAAATATAAACTCTGGCATTCTTTACCTGATCTATGATAAAATCTTAAACATTTTTTTAAAAAAAATTATTTTTTATTTAGGGGTTAATGAAACAAACAATTGTGTTTTTAAATCTATAAGCAAAATGTAGCTTTAATTGTCAACCCATGTTTAACTTCTTGTCAAACGAATAATCAATCGTTGGTCACATGACTTTAGTCAAATCAAATCTTCTTTTACCATGCTATGAAAAAATTGGCTTCATCATACAAAATAAAGCTTGTTTTTACTGAAAGTAAAAATTATTGTATAAGGTTGATCAATTAGAGCAATGTGCCCAGTAAAACAAAGCAGAGACTACTGTGTCCATGGGAACGTCTAACACCAGAAAAATATTTATATCACACAATGTTAATTTCCCATAGTTAATATTCTTCATATAGGTGCTTGAATCACACACTGAATCCAAAATATTAACAATAGCAAAATGCTGAAACTTGTCAAGTTCTTGTTACGTACCAGGAAGTGGTCTAAAGCATTTTACATATATTTCATTTAATTATTTAAACACTGACTCTTAGTACCACATTTATACAGAAGGTCAAATAGATGCATTGGCAGATTAAGTAACTTGCCCAATACAACAGTTTATAAAGGACAGAGCCAGAATTGCTAATCCAGGCAGTTCTATTCCAGAACCTAGATTCTAAACTGCTACCTCAAAAGAAATAATCATCAAAGAAGGAGAAGTTTCAGAAAAGATTTTGAAATAATTTTGCTAAAATTACTTCTTTGGGTTTCTGAATGTTAAAGTCAAAATTCATTCCCAATAGTTTTTCTGTTTGTTAATTTTTATTCCCAGAGTTGCTCAAAGAATGCTTTACACATAGCAGATGCTTAATAAATAAATTATAGAATTAATGAATGCATTAATCAGGTTGTCAATCAAAAATGTGTTTTCCACACTGAGTTTAATAAATGTGAGGATATGCAACTAAGAAATACACTTTTATGTTCAATTTATTGATAAATGAAGAAATATAGAGTAACACACAAGACAATCTTTGGTAGAGCACATCAAAATTTTGTCACACATATTTTATTTATTTCATATAAGCTACTATTTTTAAAATGTAACCAGAGAAAATATGATGTTATATGTTTTTTAATTAGAATTTAATTTATTAATTTAATATAAAACATTCTTGATAAAATAATAGCTATAATATTAACCATCGTCAAACACCTTTTTAAGCAAAGTTAGTGAATACAGTGGACACTATAGTGAAGACAATTTCTTTCATGTTGAATAGAATCGAATGGCACTTTTGAGTCGAATAGGGATTTCATATGTGCCAGTTTGTGTGCTACGGGATTTATATGCATAGTTCATTTGTGCTCAGTATTGCTGTTGGCATAATTATTACTTTGACTAAGTGAGGAAACTTCAGCAAAGAGAGGGATAAGTGACTTGTTTAGCGTAACCCAGCTGGTAACTGAGGAGTGGGGCTAGATTCTAGAACCAGGCAGCATAGTCCTGTGTAAACACTGAGTTTTCACACATAGATCAGACACCCTGAGTTAGGGGTAGCAAGAAATGTTTTTCATATGTTCTTTCATTTAATCCTCAAAAATCTATAAAGCTGGTACTATTGCCTTATCTCTATTATTAAGGAAAGCAACAGATTCAGGTGTGCCTGCATATATAGATATATTTTTAAACCACATGAAGTTACTCTTTATATTGCTCCATAATTGTCAAATATGGGAAATCTACTGCATTTAATATACTGTGACTGTGACTAATACAAATTTAGATAAAAGTTATAAATATATAGACATATAGAGATATGAAAAAAAAACAAAATCTTAACCGTCTCTGAATAGTGATAAAACGGTGTTAACATTTTCTTCATTGTGTATAATTATGTATTATTTTTATTTATTTAAAAAGCTAATGTTTGTGCTTTTTTATTTTTTTGAAACTGTAAGACATGTTGCTCTAGATCATTTCAGAAGGATAATTAGCTTGTTTAGAGAAACATGTTCATTTGGAAATAAGTATCAGCAACTCGGTATGTTCCCAAAATACCATTTGACACAATTTTTTTCTTCAGGAAATAATTAATCACAAGACTGTTCATCAAAACATCGACTATGTTACTGACAACAGGAGCAAAATAAATGTCAGGACTTTGTTCATTATATCTGGTATATCCATACATAGACAACAATGTAGTTATGAAATTATTTTGTAGAAAAATAATGAATAAATGAAAAATATTTATGATGTAGCATTACATCTAAAAGTATCTTTCAGATTGTATATAAATATGATTTTTTTAAATAATAATGAGATAGTAGAAACAGAAGCAAATTTGAGATACATATACAAAATGTTAACCTTTAATCTGGGATAGTGAGGTTCAAGGTAAATTATTTTTCCTTATTATTCATATTTTCTAAATTTTTGCTGTGAATATATATTTTATAACTGGTAAGAAGAAGTCATAAAAACAACTTATTTTTAAGGTGAAAAAAATTTATTTGCTCAATTTCCTTCTGCAGCAACTGTGAATTAGGCCTATATAAACTGAAAATGACAATTTTCTGGTAACTTAAATGAAAGGAAGAAGAAAATAAACCAACACTTGATTCATATTATGGATGACACCACTATTTTACTGCATATTGCTTTTGTCATCATCATAGCTAGCATATTAAGCATTAGCTCATTGTATTCTAAAATCTGTCCTATGGAGCAGAATGCAATGCCTTTCATAATATATAGATTTTCCTCTAATAGGAAAAGATAAATTCAATGCCCAAGAACATTCGTATAAGCAGTAATTCAGAAATTGTGTTGTAATTCTGGAATAAATTTTAATGTAAAGTGGGAAAGGAAGAATGTATGCTTCACAGAAATATACTTAGTGTGGTTCACATGTTGTATATTTAAACTAAACACTTGATTGAGCTTATCATTCAAAATGTTGGAATGGAATGAACAGAAAGGAATGACATGGGATGAGTGGTGCATACATTTAAGGGTCAGGCCATGACTTGGTTTATTTTTACTTGAATATACAGCTCAACTTCTGAAGTGGGAAATGAAGAATTGCACAGTTGGTTCAACTAGTCCAAATGGTATATCTCAAAGTATCACGGGAAAAGGAAATGACAGTGAAGATGAAATGAGATTTCAAGAAGGTGTTATGGAACATATGAGCAACTTGGAGAAGAGAATCCAATATATTTCAGACACAGAAGCCAATCTTATAGATTCAGAGCATTTCCAAAATTTCAGTGTGACAACTGATCAAAGATTTAATGATGTTCTTCTCCAGCTAAGTACTTTGGTTTCCTCAGTCGAGGGACATGGGAATGCAATAGATGAAATCTCCAAGTCCTTAATAAGTCTGAATACCACACTGCTTGATTTGCAGCTCAATATAGAAATGCTGAATGGCAAAATCCAAGAGAACACAGTTAAACAACAAGAGGTAAGAGTTTTATAATTGGAAGATCACATGCTGGAATTGAAGCCATCCACACTCTGTCTCCTCAGGTAGTCCAGGAAAGCAAAAATTGGCAACCTTGTTTCAACATCATTCTGTTTACCCTGACTTCTCTTACCAAAAGGTTTCAACTGGATTTACCTAGTGCTTTCTCTAGACTTCCAGAAAAAATGGGAGAATTTTTTTTCTTGTTGAATGTGGACTCTCTCAAGGTATTTTAATTTTATAGATACTGTTTAAATGTCTTGTTAGACTGTCTAAGCCCATTATAATTTTTAGATTATCTTAGCAGATGTGGCAAGGTAAACACTATACTTGTGAATTTTAAAACAGACCATTTTTCATTATTATTTACTTGGATGCCCTGCAAAAATCTAAATTTTAAAATAATTTATTTTGCCACTCCCAAGAGGTATGCATAAGATGCAATACTATAAATAAAGAATTACATTTTGAATAACATATACATGTTGTCATCATGGGATTGTCATAGGTTAATAATGTATGATTATTATCATCATACAATTGACTACATATTAGGTTTTCTATGTCTATGCAACCTATGATATTTATTGAACATTGAAAAAGATTGCAATGAGAAAAGCATTATCATAATCAAGTTGTAGAATAATCAGATATCCCATTATATTACTACCTAGAAAGTAAAGACTACTCTATACCATTTGTAGACAAAGTTTCCTATAAAGGACCAGATGGAAACATTTTAGACTTTGAGGGTTATATGGTCTCTGCTGTGATTATTCAATGCTGCCATTGTGACACAAAAACAGGCATAGAAAATATGTAGACACGTGAGCAAAGATGGGATGCAATAAATATTTATGAATTTGGCCCATGAGCTATAATTTTCTGATGTATGCTCTAGACTATATAGCCAATCCTGGTTGAGATCTGGATTACTTTATATGAATGAGAAAGAAATTAAAAAGCAAATCACATCTTTAAAAATTATATTATTTTGAAAAGTGATTTTCAAAATGTGGCCATTTTTAAAAGTAGATGTTATATAGAGAGCAAAAATAAATTTATAAAATCATATAATCAGATGAAAAGCAACTAAATGACTAGAGACTAGACTAAACAGGTTAAGAAAGAATATCCTACATACTCATTATTTGTAAGTTTCAATCAAACAGAACTTTCTAATGTTTATATGGTCCTCATCTTAAGGTATCAGAAGACAATGGCATTACAGTTTCAATATGGGAACTCTGTTCATGAACCTCATCCCAATATCCACCTTGTTACTCTGTTTCGATTCCATGTTACTTTTTCCAAAATGTGACTGCCAATGTTCCCCACATTGTTTATAAGTATGTGAGCATATCAGACAGTATTGGGATAGCAAGTGCTTGGGCTATGGGAGGGTTAGAGAAAGTGCACAAAGAAGAAACTGTCCATAGGCATGAAGAATATGAGTGACAGAGGAAGCTAAAATGTCAGTTATAGGAGTAGTCGTTGGAAGGAGAAGAAATACTACTTTATGTAGAAGGAGGGTCAGAGGAGCAGTAAGGAAGGGTAAGAGGGAGAGGGCTATGATAAATCCAGCAGAGGAAATTGAATGATTTTGAGCCCATGTAAGTGAGGAATTGAAACCAAACTGGAAACCATTTGGAAGGCAGTAGAAATTTTCAAACTGTTTGAAATGATAATCAATGGAAATAATAAAACACTGGTGATTAGTGAGCTGTTTGAATTTGAATAGATTGCACTTACATTTTAGAGAGAATTCTAGCATTTGAAAAGGAGATACTGGGAATGGTGGAACTTTCAAAGCTATGTATATTTTTTAAGATAGCAGACACTCATAGCAATTTAGAAATTTAGTTCAGTGCCTGAGTATGTTTGTGCATGTGTGCACTCAAGTATAAAACAACATTGGGATTCTCAGCCCCAGTGCTTGGACAATTTTACTGATCTTTGAATCTTTATCCCAATGCAGGAATATATAAAGTAAATGAATGCCTGAATTTGTAAATGGTGTTTGAAGAAATGACTCATAAATAATACCGGCATAATGCTTATCAAGGACACACCTAACATTAATTTGAAAGAAAAAGGAAGAACATCGGCACTAAGTGAAAGATAGGGGTAGAATTTATTGTCTCCATTGCTCATAGAAAGGACTGTATAAATATAAAATTAAATGCCTCCAAGAGACCACAGATGGCGTGGGGATGGTGTGTATGGATGCTTTCTAAAGTTGTATGTAGAAAGGTACCAATAAGAAATAAGTCATGAAGAATTCACATAATATAATTCACTTAAATTATGAAAATAAGTCAGTCTCTGTGTATTTTAATAGGTAAATATCCTTAGTGTATTACTGAGTAAAAAAAGAGACATCTTCCAGAACACAGTATGTTCTTCTTTCTTGTTCACCCTGTCTGTATACGCATATGCATGCATATATATAAATACACACAAAATATATATGCATTTGAAAACACAAAATACTAATGAAGTCTGAAACATAGTGGTGATAAAAATTGAAAGTAGGGTAATGTTAATATGCTTGTTTGAGGTTTTATTGAATATGAAAATTTATACTTAATGTGCATAACCACTGAGAATTATGACATTAAACTTTGGTTATTGCTAAAAAACAATTTCACATATAAAAATCTATCAAATGCACAAAACTGAAATATGTAGCCACTCTAAGTACAGTATAAAAAATGTCACTTCAGATAAATTAAAAATAATATGATACTTTTAAATTTTATTTATTTTTAGCATTTAGACAGCTATATATTTGGGAAAAGAAGTATATTTTAGATATATTCAACTGAATTTTGGTGGAGAGGGTGTCAACATTCAGTCATTCAGTCAAGAGAGGAAATATTTCACAATCAACGAATTACTATTTTTAAAGTTTTCTATTTTCCATATTCTTATTCTATAAAATTACTCTAATAAATGTTTTTTAAAAACCTGAAGTTTCAGGGCTTCTTGAATGTACATATTTAATAACTTGGTATGTAACTGAAGTTGTGGATGTTTGCTTATGTTTTATAGGAAATCAGTAAACTAGAGGAGCGTGTGTACAATGCATCAGCAGAAATTAAGTCTATCAAAGAAGAACAAGTGCACTTGGAACAGGAAATAAAAGGAGAAGTGAAAGTGTTGAATAACATCACTAATGATCTCAAACTGAAAGACTGGGAACATTCTCAGACATTGAGAAATATCACTTTAATTCAAGGTAAAATGACTTGTCATTCCTCCAGAAAAACGATATATATTAAAATGTACCGACATAAGCAGAGATTTGATATTTGAAATTCTATGGTTTAAAATAAACACTTTTTGAACATTTACTACAGATACCCAAAAGAAGGAATCTTAAAATCAGATCAACACTGGGTAAGATAACCAGTAGCTTAGTATCTTTTAAATTGAAAGGGATAAACAAATGAACTATCTCTTAGAGTCTAATGAATTTGTCACTATTAAAATGTGTTATATGTATTGAAGATGAATAAACTTTTCTGTAAGTACAAAGTTCTCTACATATTCACAAATCAAACTTGTTAATACTGTTTTTCAAATCTTCCAGTCTCTCTTACTTCTTACCTGATTGTATTATTAATCATAAAATTCTTTTGAATTATCCAGAATAATGATAGACTTGTCAATTTCTTCTTCAGTTCCTGTTAGTAAAACAAGGTGAATTGACGCTTACAAATTTTACAATTAATACGTATTCCATATGTATTTTTATGCTAGCTATTAGTTATTTTTAACATTGTATTTGTTCTATATTTTGCTTTAAACCTTTTGTCTTTTAGTATCCTTTGCTTTAGGTTTGTCTCTTTTAATTAACAGTTACTTTAAAAAAATATAATCTAACAATCTCTTTCACTGTATTTATTTCTACCATATTACTCTTTTTATGCATTGTGTTTATTTCCTAATTCGTTTTATGCTTCTTCTGCTTTCCTTTCATGCCACTTTTGAATTGATGGAGATTTTTCTCTTGTTGATTTTTTTTTTCTCCGCCAGAGTTACCAAAAAGATTTTGAAAACTGCATATTTCTGTTTGATTGTCACCCTTAAGATTTATCTTAAACTTTAAAGTTAATCAGACTCTTTACCTTCATCCTGAAATATAAAAATAACCTAAAGTGCTTTGTCTATTTTTCGTACTTTATGCAGACAATATTTATTTAGATTTGCCTGTGAAATTACCAATTGTTCTTTCTTCTAAGTGCAACTTGGTTATTTCTTCTGGGATCATGTTCCTTCTGCCTCAAGTATATCTTTCAGAAATTCATTTTTGAAAATCTGTTGGTGGTGAGACCTTTTGGTTTCATTTTTGCTATTTTGTTTTGATCTTGAAAATTGATTTTCTGCATACATATTTCTTGGGTTCACAGTTATTTTGATTATTTCTATCAGTATTTTGAAGATATTTCTCTCCTGGCTTCAGGTTTTCCTTGTGGCTCTTAAAATGACAGCTACCAATCTGCTTGTCATTCTCTTTGTCTTTAGTATCTGCAGTTTTACTAATCTCTGTTTTTGTGTCAAGAATGTATCCAGCCGGGTGCAGTGGCTCAAGTCAGTAATCCCAGCACTTTGGAAGGGCAAGGCGAGAGGATTGCCTGAGCCCGCAGGTTCGAAACCAACCTGGGCAACACAGTGAGACCTCGTCTCTACAGTAAATTAAAAAAAGAAAAAATTAGCCAGGCATGGTAGCATGTGTCTGTAGTTCTGGCTACTTGGAAAACTGAGGAGGAAAGATCTCCAGAGCCCAGCAGGTCGACGCTGGGGTGGCCATGAGCATGCCACTGCACTCCAGCCTGGACGACAGAGTGAGACTCCAACTCAAAAAAAAAAAAAAT
This sequence comes from Tarsius wallacei, assembly GCA_963574415.1. Classification (NCBI taxonomy): domain Eukaryota; kingdom Metazoa; phylum Chordata; class Mammalia; order Primates; family Tarsiidae; genus Tarsius; species Tarsius wallacei. Next base: position 33,421 of record CAUYQG010040533.1, read on the forward strand.
GTATCCACTTGACATTTGTTGTACTTTCTATATTTGTGGATTTAAGTCTATCACCAACTCAGCTCAGGAACTTAATCAGCTTGACTCTGTTTTACTATTGCTTCTTCACAATTCTCTCAATCCTTTCATCTGTAAATTAATTAAATTCATTTTGGATCTTCTCATTCCAGCTTCCATGTCTGTAAAGCTCTATTTCACGATTTTAATCTTGATCTCATTGGCAGTTAGAGAAACAGAACTTATAACTACATAAGACTTCATTTTACACTCATTAGTTTAGAAAAATTAGTAAGTCAATAATAATAATTCAATTGTTGACAAGAAAAAATTAAAAACGAGTCTTAGAAGACTATATATAGTACAATTTTTGTTTCTTATGTTCATAATTTAGCAAAAATAAATAATGCGTATTTACAGACACATATGTAATAAGAATGATTGTTTTTAAAATGCAAGAAAATAACAGACACAAAATTAAGGTTAATGTTTATCTGAAAAGAAAGTAGAAGATGAGATGAGGACGCACTTAGGTAGATACTTGTTTCTTGGGTTGTGATGTTACAGGAGCATTCTCTTTATTATTGTACTTTATTATGTATTTATTTATGAATCAAGGTGTCACTGTGCTGCCCAGGCTGGAGTGCAATGGCAGGATCACGGCTTACCACAGCCTTGACCACTGGACTCAGGTGTTCCTCCCATGTGCCACCTGCCTGGCTAATTTTTGATATTTTGTAGAGATGAGGTCTTGCTATGTTGCCTAGGTTGGTATACTACTCCTGGGCTCAAGTGATCCTCCTGCCTTAGCCTCCCAAAGTGCTAGAATTGCAGAGGTGATCCACCATGTTCAGCCTCTTTATTATTGTACTTATAGTTTACTTACATAGAATGCATATTACATATAGTATTTATTACATTAGTAAAACTGATAAAGAAAAATTTGAGTTAATTAGCTTTCTAACAACTAGATACTTCCACTTTGTGTTTCAAATATTCAAAACTTTACAAATCCTCTACTGTTTATTTATTTTTTTTATTTTTTTATTTTTTGAGTTGGAGTCTCACTCTGTCATCCAGACCGGAGTGCAGTGGCTGCTCCCAGCCACTGCAGCCTCTACCTGCTGGGCTCCGGCGATCCTTCCGCCTCAGCCTTCCAAGTAGCTGGAACTACAGACACGCACTACCATGCCCGGCTAATTTTTTTATTTATTGTAGAGATGAGGCCTCGCCAACTTGCCCTGGCGGGTCTCGAACCCGCGGGCTCAGGCAATCCACTCACCTCAGCCTCCCAAGGCGCGGGATTACAGGCTGAGCCACCGAGTGGAGCCGGCTTCCTCTACTGTTTAATAGCCACGCCCATCCACCTTCCCAAATCTGTTGCTATCCCAGACTTTGTGTTAGTTGTGACTTTGTGTTAGTTGAGTGAGCTAGTTGCTCACTCTAGGATCTTAGACGCTATCTTTGACTTCTCTCTTGCTCTCAACCTCTAGGCAATCCATCTGTGATTCCTATTAACTCTTCTTGCATACAATGTTTCAAATACTCTCCACCCATTCTTCACAGAACTAAGAAATGCTGTTTAAAACACACACACACACACACACACCATTAGAATATGTGTTGTTTCTCTCTCCACATTAGATGTGTCTTTTCTCTCTCATGTTCAAGGCCCTCCAATATATTTCCATTGGACTTGGAATAACATCTAAACTTCTGTTTGATCTTCCATTCATTTACTTTTCTGTCTTTCCTAATGTTTTAATCTCCCCTCTGGCATCCCTTCTCCTAGGTTGGAAATGTGGAAGAATGACAGTGAAAGTTCATAAAGAGGAAGTGCTAGTTTCATTTCTTGCTGTCCATAATGAGCACTAGATTCCTTCTCTTCCTCTTGAAATATTCTTCTCTATGTTTGGCTCCACTCAAAATCACCTTTTTAGAGATGATTTCCTATCTACTTTTTCCATGGTCATTATCATTCTTCATCTTTCTATAGCATGATTTGCTTTCAATTTAACATAGTATTTACTGCTATATGAAATTAGGTCATATATACATTTGCTTAACTGTCATATATCTTTTATAGAAAGTAGCTCTGTGGGTTTGAATCTTTCCTCTCTTTTCTACCTCTGCATTCTTAATGCCAGTTAGAGACCCTAAAATATGATGGGTGAGTAATTATATACGTGTTGAATAGTAAGTGAAAAGAGTGGTTCCTTCTTAAAGTTACATTTTGTAATGCAGTGTCATTTGTCCAGGTTTCCAAGCTAGAAATTTTAATTATTGTTATTATATCTCCTAAGACCACCATTAGCTTTTATGTTCTGTATCCTTTATTCCCTTGTCATTTCTTTATATCCTTTATGAATTATTTTTATCATTACTTTGCCAGACTATTGCAGTCGTTCTCTGCCTCAAGTTTCCAGACTTTAATCCTTTCTGCACTTCTGTTAGAATGCAGCCTTCAAAAGGGAAGGCCTAGATTATAAAAACCTCTCTGTTGCTTCCTCATTAGACATTCATTTAGTGCTGTAGTGCCCAAGGTCTTCTTTTCTTCTATAGTGTATCTATTAACTACTTTTTAATGTTGAATTTCTTCGTCAGCCTTTTTTGTATGCCAAATATTTCAGTCAATTTGACTATGTAGCTAACATACCCAATATTTTCTACATTCTGCCTCATGCCTTTTTCTTTGCTTGAAATAATGTATTTTCTCTTTTATTTGTATCTGAAAAATACCTTCTCTCTCATTCAGTGTCCATCAAAGATGTGACACCTTGCATGACCACCTTTCTGATTCTACCAATAGTAATACTCAGATGACTTTTATATCATCTTAGATAATGCACATTATGAATTCTCTCACAAGAGAAATTTTAATATGATGCTCATATTTAAAAGTATCTCATACTATCTTCTAGCACAGTATTAGCTTTCTTTGGACACAGATTCCTTATAATTAGGGGCAAGTCTTTATACCCCCTGTAGCATCTATCCACAAATATAACATTTTAAATAAATGTTTATTAAATGATAACTGAAGGCATATTATAAACAAATGAGTGCTTTATTCTTTGCTATGTGTTGATTTGTAGGATTGGTCATTCCTTTGTGTTCTTTCTCCTCTTCTATTAACAATTGCCAAATTATGAAGATTAAAGAGACAAAGGTTTTTACTACATTTCTCAAGTCTTCTAGTTCTAATTTTATCCAACATTTAGCTTTAAGACCTTGGGCAAGTCACTCTCTGACCCTCTATAAATATTTTTAATTAAACAATCTTTAAGGCCTCTTCCAGATTAAACATATATAAATCAGTGGGCACTAAAACTGGAAAGAAAAAAAATGGAGGCAGGTTTATGTAGCAATAGGTTAAAAGATTTGGCAGACTTTTATAGTAATCTGAATATGAGACAAATTTGGAAACAAAGTAGAAATGTAATGATCATAATAAATAAGAAAATAGAGAAGCATAGCTCTGGAAATTTAGGCAGAAATTATTAGTACTATCTTATCATCTGAGAATTTTAAATGATATAATATGCCTGTTTGCTTTTCTAGTAAACTGGGTCATTTTTATTTATGATATTTATGATTACCAAGTATTCTAAATCAATAGATTTCTTGGGGCTGTGTGGAAATCTTAGTTTTCCTTTTAAAAAGTAATTATAGGGGAAGTGAAATAGTAGATTTTACATATATGTTTTATAAGGTGATTGTTCATGGAAGATTATTGCTATGGTATTTATGGATTATTCCCATAACTTTGTAATTAGACGATACTAAAGATGAAGAAAAATAATGTGAATTCTTAGGTTGTCTTTAACTAGAGGAAATTATACCCTTTGGCCAATTTTATTCTAGTTTCCTTTGACATATGTCAGCAAGGAAGCTGAGAGGTAGCATTATGCCCACTTATTCATGCACAGAGGCAGTTACTGAAGTCATTATAGAACAGAATTTTAAAGAGGCTAAGTAGTAACTAAGTACAAAGAAAGTGACTACAATAGACTCTAAGTTTTCTGATTTAAAGTTCTTCTTTCTTTTTTCTATAACATGGTAAAATATATTACTACATTTAAATTTGATGGAGAGATTATAAAATGGATTTTTATTTTTTAAAGAGCCAACAAAACACATTCAGATCTGATTAAAAACTCTAACAATGGTTTAGCTGTAGGATGATGAAGACTTGTGGTACAATGGGGTGGAGAGGAGATCAATTTTGGAAGGTAGCAGGGCAGCATTACGTTGATAATATTCTCAAACATTCTACACCAGAAGCTGAGTAAAGTCGTATATAATTTTATTCCATTTCCCAAAAGTATCTAAACAACACTTAAATCATATATTAAGATCCATCCCACATTTTGTTGGAGGCAGTAAAAGAGATATAACAATATATAAAAATGAAACATAATAGGTGAGATTAATGTTACATGAAGACTAGAATACCAATAAAAATGTAACATTCAACACGTCTACTTAGAACTATTCAAGGAAAGACTGTATCTGATTTCATACTCTAGAATTCAAATGCCAGTTATCAATATTTTTATTACAAATGCACTGAGAGGGATCTTTAACTCTGAATTTTACAAAATAACACTGAGGTATTTGCTGTGGCTGAACTAATACTCCAAAATGAGAGCGGTATACAGTTCCCATGGTTACATGCAATATAATAGACAGGATAGCAATTAGGAAAGAGTTCCCTCTCTTACTTATCAAAGAAATGGTGAGAAATCCATCTCAGAGGCAAAGATCCTGGATTTAAGCTGTGTGTCCCTCGTTTCTTGTTTCATATTCTAGTTTTTCCTGGAAAAGTATGCATCTTGCTTTAGATCCTTAGTCACTAAACCAGTCTTTGTGTACTTTTTTTCAAAACACAACTCTTGAGTTCTATGAGTTTGCTTTCTTTCAATTAGTTCAACAAAATTCAGGCTGAAGACTGAATCTGTCTGTCCTGTTTGCCTCTTCATAAGTCACATGCAACTGTGCTAAGGTTTGTGGAAGGTATATGTCCTTTCTTGGGAAGAACTACATTCTTCTATATAGAATAAGAGACACATAAAGGTTTTCATTGAACAGAAACATGAAATGTAGTGTGCGTCACCTAAGTATATGTATATGTCTCCCAACAATTAAGCAATAGCTTTGGATACACTAGTTAATTGCTTATGCCCAGTAGTATGCAGTTTGCATGATGATTATATGAAAACACACACACACACAGAGGAAAAAAATGTTAATGTCATTTAAAATTATACAGTTATGAATTATATTTATCCTCATCTTTTTCCAGGCTTTTCTATTTCCTATAATAAGTAGAGTTGCTTTTATAACAAAAGTATAATTAAATGTGAGTGTCTAATGCTACATATGAAGAGAATGTTTTCCCTGCAGCCTCTCCATAGATATTATAATATCTATATCAATCTAAAAATGCAACTCAATATTTTATTTCAAAGAGAATTCTTCTACTCATTTGCACCTTCCTGCCTTTCCTCCAAACTCTTACTTCCTCTGAATTCTTTTCCTTTTTCTCCTTCCCATTCCTAAAAGAACTCCTTGAATTCTGCTTTCTCAATAAAGACTTTTTCATCCATCACCACTTGTGCTGATCTCCATCTCTGTGACAAATATCTGTGTGTGAATTTGTGTTTCCCTTGAGGGTATCAAAATGTCTTACAAGTCATTATTTAAACATTTTCTGCTCAGTGACTAACTCAATATAATATCTAACTCAATATCAAACTGCCTAGTATGTGTACAATACTTATATGGTTTTGTGCTGGCATGTTGTCTTTTCTCTGCTCCCGGCTTCTTAGAACCTAGAAAAGTGGTAAATACACTTAAATACATATCTAATACATAATCAGGTTGTTTACTTTTAGATTATGTCATCCTTTTCAGTATAGGGTATTGTACTACTGGATAGCAGAATATGCCTCCATTCAGAAAGATTGGTTTTATTCATTCTTTGTTACTGCACAACAAATGAAGGCTTTGGATTTCCTTATATAACTGTCTTGACAGATAACAAATCCACTTTACTTATGCTTTACAACTATTATCAATAATCGTAACTGTTTTAAAGGTCCTCCTGGACGCCCAGGGGAAAAAGGAGATCGAGGTCCCACTGGAGAAAGTGGTCCACCAGGCTTTCCAGGTCCTATAGGTATGGTCATCATAACTATTTAATAATATACTTTGAAGCTAGGTAATATACATCCGTGTATTTGTGTAAATTAGAATTATTATTTTATTTGTCTCCTGTGGGCTGTGTGTATGTGTATGTGTGTGTGTGTGTGTGTTGGGAGAATATTGAGTGTTCCAGTAGCCTAATCACATAATATACTGAATGGTAAGCATTGCTTATAGTGTCTAAAGAAAAGTAAATGCTTTAACCAGAGTCACTATGTGGAGTTGATCATACGTTTGGGGCATGCCATCTGTATCATATACTACAAACAGAATATGGGTGTTTTTCAGTGGGCAGGTATATGCAAATCTATCTCCAAAGTCCTAGCTGAAAGGCTAAATAAAGAGACTACTATATCCAGTTTCTTAGGAAGAAACAGTTAACAGAGACTTATTAACAGAAGTCATGTCTATGTCTTGGGCAGCAGCAAAACAAGATGGTGGCTTGCCATTGCCACCCCCAAACCCAGGGATTATATAAGATAAGGAGCAGATGATTCTGAAGGGAGGTGAAAGACTAATGAAATATGATGACATCAAGGTTGTTTGAACTAAGGGCGAGATTTACAGTAAGTAACTGCTCTTACACAAGGAACTATAGATACACTGGAAATCTTAGAGGATTTCCCAGATCTTGGGTTAATCAGAAGTCAACATGGTGGATTAGCATCCAAGATGGAGTTGCTTTGGCCTCCACACGGAACCTAACTTTAGATCACATGGGAAGGAGAATATAAAAAGCATCTTCACATTGAAAAAATCATCTTGGCATTTACAAGTTATCTGGTTTTTAAGACATTAAAAATTCATGTTAGTGAGTTATGAATCAAAGATAATTTGGATTATACTTCTTATATGGTCCTCAGTTGGAATATATTTGTTTAAACTAATAAAATCTAAATGTAAATATTGGTTAAAAGGTAGATGGTTATTTCCTTTGCTGTCAGCCCCTCTCTGTGTTTTTCACTTCAAGAGAAATTGTTTCAAATGATTTCCCTTTGTTATAATTGTGAAAGCAATATTTTGAAGGAAGTTAACAGAAGACACAGATCATACATGAACAGTCTTTGTTATTTAAAAAGTAAAAATGACAATAACATGATTGTCATGTTAGAGTTTTATCTAGAAAACAAATACCCTACACACTGTTTGAATGTAAAAAAATATACTGCATGCACTAGTTTTAACTAGAATGATTTGTGCTGCCAAACATGTCTAAATATCATGTACTTCATCTTATTTTTCTATCTCTTGATTATATAAAATATTGTTTTACCTGATCAATGTATTGACTAGCCCCAGTTACTTCAGAAAAGTGATTATTAAAAACAAAAAGCAGCCGGGCTCGGTGGCTCAGCCTCTAATCCCGCGCCTTGGGAGGCTGAGGTGAGTGGATTGCCTGAGCCCACGGGTTCGAGACCCACCTGGGCAACGTGGCGACACCTCATCTCTACTATAAATCAAAAAATTAGCCGGGTGTGGTAGCGAGTGCCTATAGTTCCAGCTACAGGGAAGGCTGAGGCGGAAAAATCACCGGAGCCTAGCAGGTCGAGGCTGCAGTGGCCGGGAGCGGGCATTGCACTCCAGTCTGGGCGACAGAGTGAGACTCTAACTCAAAAAAAAAACAAGACAAAAAGCATGATTTTGATACCTGCCTGATTTCTACATCTTTATGTTTAAAAAGCATTATACAGGGCTGGGCGTGGTGGCTCATGTCTATAATCCCAGCACTTTGGAAGGCCAAGGTGAGAGGATGGCCTGAGCCCATGGGAATGAGACCAGCCTAGACAACATGGTGAGACCTCATCTCTACAGTAAATCAAAAAATTAGCTGGGTGTGGTAGCACACGCCTGTAGTTCCGGCTACTTGGAGGGCTGAGGCGGAAGGATCACCAGAGCCCAGCAGGTCAAGGCTGCAGTGGCTGGGAGAGTGCCACTGCACTCCAGCCGGGGTGACCGAGTGAGAGTCCCACTCAACTCCCTACAGAACGACAGCATTCTCCATCCGACATTGTGGCTCATGCCTGTAATCCTAGCACTTTGGGAAGCTAAGGAGAAAAGATTGCCTGAGCAGGAGTTCTAGACCAGCCTGGGCGACACAGCGAGACCTCATCTCTACAATAAATCTAAAAATTAGCTGGAAGTGATGGCGTGTGCTGACCGACACGGAAGGATCGCCTGGGCCCAGCAGGTCAAAGCTGTGGTAGCCATGATCGTGCCACTGAACTCCAACCTGGGAGACAGAGATCCCAACTCAAATGATAATAATGATAAATAAAATGATTACTTTGTTAATAAAAAGCCATATATAAAGTTTACATTAAAATACACACATACTAGGTGGATAGGTGTTGATGTGCCTTTGAAAGCACTGTTAGGAAATAATTTTAATTCAGAAAAGTCTTTCTGCTTGTTCTACTTGACTGGTGCTAAGCAGATATTAGCAATGGTGCATTAATGTCATAAGCAGGGGAAATAACCAGCATTAAATTAACTGCCAGAACTACTATTGTCAAGGGTCTGTCAGCTCCTCCACTACAAACTGCAATTGTCAAAGCTTTATAACTCAACCATAAAAGTTCAGTCTGAGCTACAACTTGCCATACAGAGCTTCATCTTGGGAGCATCTTTTGCAGCTGTTTCTGAACTGTGAACTTATGAAATAAGAGGATTTAAAAGTTTCAGCTCTTGTTAATGCCATCAACAGATATGCTTGCAAAGCTTCTTTGATTTCTTTTTTCTTCTTCTTTTTTAATATTTATTGTAAACTGACAATTTATAATTTACACCTATAGAGTGCACAGTGATGTTATAGTTTGTTACCCTGTACTGCTTTTTCCACAAATAGACATCATCTGATCTGTAAAAAAACTGGGGTGATCGACTGACTCCTTTAGGTTATCAGGTTACCATTCTGTTTGGTGACGGCAGCAAAAGTATTCAAACCACCAGGCCTCTATCTCTACTAATGGATTCTTCTCTACCTTCGTTGCTGTATTCCATTTAGTTCTCCGCAACTTTGCCTCATAGTTGATGCTGTAATCGGAAAGGAAAGAGTAGATGATGGACAATCACAATAATTCTGCTTTCTGATTTGAGCAAGTTCAATTCCCAATGCCATACAGCCATTTGAGCGCACTAAACTCAGCTTGACAAAGTTAAACTCACCTGGATTCACAATCATGATATGAATATCAGAAAAACTTAAGTGTTTATCCTAGTAGCCTAAATAATCAACACATTAAATATATTTTAATTGTGACTCATGTGCCAGGGTGGATACTGTGTTAAAATATGTTTTATCCAAAAATACATAACAGAAATTCATTTTAGAGTGTTATTTCCTTGGATGCATGTCAGGGAGAATGGCCTATCACCTTTTACTCAAAAAAATATGTGCTAAGCATCTTCTCCATGCCTGGTGTTCTACAATACCCCATGGAGTGTGTATAAACAGACGTAGAGTCTCTGGCTTCACGGAGTTCCCAGTAAGATAAATAATTGTATAAGAGAGATGAATGTCATGATCAAGGATTCTTGGTGTCATCCGAGATCTTTTGGAGGCCAATCTTGGTGTAACTTCCCCATGACAACAATGCTTTGAAGAAGAAATAATACCTCCTTAATTCCTAAATAAATCTTTTGTAGGCCATCGAAGGGGCTGTTTATGCCCAGTGGGACCCATAACAAGGCAGCCTGACCTCCAGGCATGAGAGGGCTACTTACACCTACACAGGATGCCTTAAGAGAGAACTGAAGGCTCCTCCGGCTGCAAAAGTTTCATCATCAATCATTGTTATTTACTCTTCTTACATGGCCTGAATTTTCCACCATAGAAATTGTGCCTCTGGAGGAGAAAATAAAGCCCATCTTGACTGTGGATATTAGAAGAGAGGAACCATGTTTATCAATCTTTACATCCATGTATTTCTTTACCCTACTTCCCCCTCTCCCCCGTACGTGGTCCAGGAGAGCCTCTTGCTCATGCTTCAACAAGGACAGAATCCCTAAATATATGCTTGAGTGAGTAATGTCACTGGCTGCAGGCCGTTGCTCTGCGTCATAGTACTGACAGTGAGTTTCTTCTGGAGGTAACCAATTGTGCCAATGAATCCAAAAAGTCATTGAACATATTACAAAATAAAACTAAATGTGGAAGCCTTCATAAGAGGCTGGTGAAAATAATGGTTGTATTTTAGGGAAGGAGGAGAAGGAGGAAGTGGAGAAGGAAAAGAAGGAGGAAGAAGGGAACAAAGAAAGAAAAAGATAATCTAACACAAAGTGTTCATTATGCACCAGGCACTTTACTAAGTGTTTTATATTTATTAGCTCTTTTAATAATCACATCAAACTGATGATGTAGGAACAAATAATATACCCATTTTACAGATGCACAAGGAGGTTAAATGTGTTGTTCAAGGTACATCAGCAGCTGTTAAATGGCACAGCTGGTATGTGCACCTAGATGGGCATGATGGCAGAGTTCATACTCTAAACTAGTCTGCTAGATCACAGAAAGAAGCCTAAACTGAGCTGGGAACCTAGGATATGTGAATAATTATCACACCAGTCTTAAGTAAGTGATTTGATCTCTCTGGTCTACGGTCCTGTCTCTGTAAAATGACAGATATGACCTGGGTAATGTCTCTTGGAACATTCTATGGCTGAGATTCTGTGTAATTCTAACACATATTGCCTGTGAATTAGAAGCAGGTGCCAGATCCTATGCTTTTGTCACAGATTATTGTAGAAAATTAGCTAATTTTCACCTGAAAGCCTCAGAGAATCTGGTCTCATGGAATAACATTCAACACTGGTGCCAATATTTAGGGGTCACATTCTCAAACATTATTAAACAAATAAGTGACACAACTCTATAGGCTATATAGAGTCATTTAAACATCTCCCATAATGGAGGTCTCATGATTGTCTGACTTCTAGGAAAGTCTCCCATGTGCATCATTTATGGATTTATTGGATCACCCATTGAAATGTACCATAATCTGTGGTTGAACAGTTGTATTATGAGTGTCACTCTAACGCACTCGACAAGTCATCACAGGAGAGGCCCTTTCTGATCCTCATCTAAAGCAGTCTCTCTTACATTTCACAGTTTTTCTAAAGTTATAACCTCCGAAATTACCTTCTTTATTTATTTGTTAGCTTTCTTACCACCTGTCTCTCCTTTCTGTTTCTCCACCCTAGGAGAGCTGTTTGTATAAGAATGTTTTTAACTCCGGGAGACTGGCACAATGTGTGTGTTTAATACATATTTGTTGAGCTGTGGAGAAAAGAAAAAAAATGGAAGTTACTTGTGAGTGCACTCCATAAAAAGTTGTGGAATATTTCAATTTTTTTATGTGAGGGAATTTAGTGTCAGTGTTTTTATGTGTAAATTTGAATAACAGATCTCAATAATACAAGTCAGAGATCTCACTACCTTGCTTTTATAATGAAGGAAAGCATGAATTGATTAGTTTTTCCTGTTTTCCTGTGAACAGATGTTAGGTCTTTTTTTTTTTTTAGGCTGGATGCAATGAATTCAGCAATATATTCTACAAAATAGTGTACCTTGAAAATCTATCATTTTATTGCTTTAAATATCTGGTTAATTTTGGCTGAAATCAAAGTTTTACACTGGGTTTAATAATATTTCTTAGTTATTTATAATATTATACTTCTTAAACTGAGTACTTCTTAGAGGCCAAATAGTCCAGTTTTAGGTGTTTATATGAATGAACCTAAAAAAAGGGTTTTTCAAAATGAATTATATATGTATAAGCTCTGCCTCCTGGAACTTATAAACAAAAGACAGTCTTCTAAAAGGTTAATTATAATGTATCTCTCCAAGGAGTCAACTAAAAATTATATTAATGGGATTTCTGCAAATTGACAATGACTTTTAAATAAGACACAAACTATTTTTACAATAGTTCATCCAAACCACTGAACCCCAAGATAAACTATTTTGTTCCATAGAAATATAACATTTGCTTTTATATGCAGTTTTCATGGTCACCATAAAG
>CAUYQG010040539.1:0-12846 GCA_963574415.1 Tarsius wallacei
GGAAAAGTAGGACAGATAGTTTCAACCCACGTATTGACTTCTCTCAAGTCCTGGACTAGTCAGTAGTCAGAAGTTTCTGGTTTTTGAACTGGCAAGAAAGGAGTATTCCATGCCGATTGACATGGTGTTAGTACATTAGCCTTTAAAAGTCTTTTGATATGAGGAGCTATTCCCCTTCAAGACTGCAGACTCATAGGGTACTGATGTACTCTGACCAGGGTGGCTGATGTCAATAGACTTACCACAACCAGGGGGTGATGTTGTGCCAATCCTGGTGGATTTGTCTCTGCCCAGACTGAAGGATATTCTTGCTTTAGCTGCTGAAGCAAACTTGACAAGGTATTCTCAGTGGAGGAGTTAGAAGAAGTTAAAAGGTACTCTTCAGAGAGTGGAACAGTTAAAAGCATTTGATAGGCAGTGAGAACAAACATTTCAGTGTTTTTGGGTGAAAACACAATGGTTGCTCTTAACTTTCGAAGCAAATCCCAGTCTATGAGGGGGTATGGGCAGTCAGGAGGTTAGGAATGAGTGGGTAACCCATTTTTGACCTAAGTCAATGGTCTGATCAGAGGTGAACTTGCAGCTTGTAATTGTACCCGTTGTCCCTTGAACAAAAATTTGCTTGTTAGACATGCGTCCTAATGGTGACTTTAGGACTGAAAGGTCTGCCCTGGTGTCCACTAAGAGTTGGACCTGATGGACCCCAATAGCTGCAGTTACCATGGGCTCTTGGGGGCCTGAGGAAAAAGAGTCCTGGCCTCTTCAGTCAGAGTTATTTTCAGTCTCCTCAGCAGCAGGCAAAACCAGAACTGGCTTAGGGTTGTCCATTTTGGGGCAATGGGGACAATCTTTTTTCTAGTGACTGAATTCCTTGCAATATGCACATTGATCCTTAGCCAGCGGAAAGTGTCCCGTCCCCTTTTGCCCTTTTCTATTCTCCCCTTTTTTTCTGGCGTGGCAGTCTTGAGTCAGGGTGGGAGGCTTGGAGGGCAGTTACCAGTATTTTTGCCTGACATCTGGCCATTTTATCTGCCTCCTGTGCTGCCTGTTTTTGTTTTTCAGCATCACGGTTATTAAAAACTTTTGGGCTATTTTGAGCAGCTGGGAGATATTCATTCCTGTGAAGCCCTCAAGCCTTTGTAATTTTTTTGTGGATATCAGGGTCCGCCTGGGCCATGAAAGCCAGATTAACAGCCTGAGCATTTTCAGGTACTGAGGGATCAAATGGGATGTGGGTACAGAATGCCTCTTGAAGAAGTTCAAGAACTGCCCCCAGTGACTCCTCGGAACCCTAAGGAAGTTTGGTAGTTTCGGAAAGATTGATAGGTTTCTGGGCTGCTCCCCTCAAACAGCTATTAGAGTCCGGTGATAGGTATCTAGTGCCCTGGACCCTGCTGAAGTGTTAGGTTCCCAATCTGGACAAGAAAAGGGAAAAACTTATTTAAAACTTCCTGACTTGACTGGGCTCAGTGGCTCAGCTTGCAATTCCATGCTTTGGGAGGCCGAGGTGAGTAGATTGCCTGAGCCCACGGGTTTGAGACACTCCTGGACAACTTGGTGAGACCTCATCTCTGCAATAAATCAAAAAATTAGCCAGATGTGGTAGCGTGCGCCTGTAGTTCTAGCTACTTGGAAAGCTGAGGTGGAAGGATCACCAGAGCCCAGCAGGTCAAGGCTGTGGTGGCCAGGGGCGGCCACCGCACTCCAGTCTGAGTGACTGAGTGAGACTCCAACTCAAAAAACAAACAAACAAACAAAAAAATCTACCTGACTTTCCTCCTCTGTACCAGCAGTTGAGGCTGGAACAGACTTTCTAGCCCCAGCTCTGACACACTCTTGCTCCTCAGAGGTAAATAGGGTTAGAAGGGGCTACTGGCAATCATCCCACGTGGGGCAATGAGTGTGCATGATTGATTCAACCAGAGAGGTCAGAACCTGAGGTTTCTCCAAAAACGGTGGATTCTGAGTTTTCCAATTGTATAAGTAAGAGGTAGAAAAAGGAACATACTGCAAAAAAGGTCACTCAATCTGATCTGCCCCCTGTGGAGGAGGAACTTCCCGGAGGGGAAGGAGAGGGGCTGGATCCATTCGGGATCAGAGGCAAGAAGCCAGAGGCAGAGAGGGCAAAGGGGAGGTGGAAGAAGTGACAGTAGGTGAAGAGGCTTTTGGGTTATAAGGTGGAGGAAGGTGAGGACCTAAGTCAGAATGAGAATGAGAGATGACTGGGTCTTCCAGAGGATCCTCGGTAGGGGGAGGCAAGATGGGGTAGAGCTTAGGGGCAGGCTCAGAATGGGGCAAGACAGGGGAAGACTGTAGAGCTGATGAACATGATGGGAAAGGACAAAGAGACTTGGAGACAAGTATGCGGGAAGCGTCCTGAGTTTTAAGAGAATATACCTTTAATCACGGAGGGGGGTTTTGGACTAAATTTAACCATTGGTCGATATAAGGGAATTTGTCAGCGTGACCAGGAGTCCCCGTGATGACCTTCCAGACAGACTGAGTGATGCAAACATCCAGATACACAGTGGAGGGACATCCAACATTAAACAAAGGCCAGTCAGTTTCACAGAGGGTTTGGAGCCTACCTTTCAAAAGGCAGACACCATAGTCCTCAGTAAATTCTACAGAGAAATTCTTTATCATGCAGTCCAGGGGACTGGAGGGTCAAGAAGCCTGTGACCCCACATTCTCAAAACCAGTGAAGGAACCAAAGCTGGAATCAGAAACTGAACTGAGACTCTATTCAGCCAACGTCTTGGCCTAATGAATAGCATCTAAGGGACGACCTCATCAGGCCATGACTCCCTTAATAGAATGGCCACAAACAGAACAGATTCTTACTTCCTAGGAGATTGCAGATGGACTCAGGTATTTTTGAGGCGATGGGAAGCCAGCAGTCATTCCAACTCCCTCCAGGCCAGATGAGAGGTTATGGGGCCCTGAACTGTCTCAGGGGGCACCTCCCCTATAACTTATCCACCAAGCCAGGGAGAGCTGGAGTGAGGCCACTTCCCGGGCTTGGTGATGTCACTGGGGCCTCCAAATGTTATAGCTGTATCACGAGTGAGTCGTTGCCAACACACTGAGAGCTGAATATTGAGGCCTTTAATGCTGGTAGTCGAGAGCAGGTTCATGCCAAAAAGAGACTCTCAACCCAGAGTGAAGCAAGCAAGGGGTTTATATAGCAAAACCACAAGGTTACAAGGTTTTGGTTCTGGGTAAGGAATAAAGGACATTTTTCAAAGTACAGGTCATTAAACCATGGGGGGAAGTGTAAATTAACCACAGGGGGGAAAGTGTAAATTACATAGCTTGACAGAACCATTTCAGAAATGTTATAGCCCTCCAGGGGAGGGAACAGTAAAGCCATAGATGGCAGGACGTGATTTATGGCCTACTGGAAATGGTAGGGTGGTCACACGGAAGAGGGATGAGAGGGGGAACTGGAAGACAAAATGGAAGAACTACAACAAAATGGAGTGACCTTAATTAGGTCACTAGCAGCTAGTTCAGTTTTAATTTTCATTTCTCTGATGACATATAGTTGGAAGCATATTTTTATATGCTTATTTGCAATCTGTCATCTTTTTAGGGAGGTATCTATTAACATCTTTTAAAATCAGGTTTTTTATTTTTTTATTCTTGAGTTTTAAGAAATCATTTTATTTTTTGTGTAACTGTCCATTATTAGATATGTGTTTTACAAATATTTTATCCCAGTTTGTGGTTTGTCCTCCCATTGTCTTGAGAGTATCCTTTGTAGAGCAAAAGTTTTACATTTTAATGAAGTCCAGATTATCGATTTTTTCTTTCATGGATCGCGTCTTTGATGTTATATTCATTATATTACTTGTTTTTCTATTCTGCTTAGGTGGTTTTACTTTTTTTCCTTTATTTTTAAGTTTTCTTTACATAAGTGATATTTATTTTTAATTTTGTTCATTTTAACAATTTAGAAGACTTTCATTTTCTAAAATGTTTATTATTCCACTTATAGTCTTTTATTGTTCTGGAAATGATGGAAAATGATGGTTCTCCCTGGATCTCAGCCTTGGAGGTGACAAACACACATACACACACACACACACACACACACACATGCACATATACACACACCCCTACTCACAAATAAACCAGGCAGGTTAAAGCATACCTTAGAAACAAACTGAGAAAAGCCTTCAATGGCACCAAAACTGAGTGGGGAGAGCTTTGTCCACAAACCCTTTTTTTCTGTCCGGTACTGTTCTGAGAGGTGCATGGCCCTCCCTGTTATTATTACAATGCAACAGTTACCCTAGCCTAACACTGGTAGGCTGTGGGGAACACGAGAACAGCTTCTGTAACTTTCTGTGGCAAGCAGAAACTAACAGGCATAGGCATCCTAGCCAACCTCAGAGCAACTGCAACTTTGACAGGTTAGACCTGTTTAAATCACATAGTTATACCTAAATTCCTTTCAAGTCTGAGATATGTCTCCTAAGTCATGGCTGGATAAGGTCTTAAAACAAAAATCACAACAACCCGTATCTTAGCTGTGAGGGATAATAGAGAGTCGTCAAAGAGGATTCTGAAATCTGGAGTCTGGGTGATACAAGAAAATGAAGAGGATCTCTAGAAGACAACCTAGTTTTTTGTTTTGTTTTTGGGGGCAGAGAAGAGTAATGCATAGGCTCATTACCAAAGATTGAGGCAACGTTGGACCATCATATGTGACCCCTATGAGGCAATGTATCTTTGGAACTTAGAGGAGAAAGTGCTGGGCTGGAGATATGAAGGAGGAGACATGGAAGGTGGCGGCGAGAGGAAAGATATCTTTTAGCACAGTGACAGGGTAAAGGCAAGAAAGCATGGGACAGAGAAGACAGGTAAGAAGGTTAGATTCAAATCAGAACCAGACTGTTTATCACAGAGAGAGATGCTGGTGGGAAGGAGACCACAGAAGTTGCCCACATTAATTCACTTTGATGATTTCAAAATTTGTAAGTGGAAATCACCAGCTTAGAGGCAAAGCTGATACTGGTAGCTTGAAGGGAGAGGGAATCATCTGAAACAACCACCATAATGACTGCGATATAAACAAGAAATAAATCTAAGACAACCAAATGAAATGAGAGGTAACAAGATAAACAGGGAATTAAGTTGGACTGAGAACATGACTTTGTGAGTATCAATAACAGCAGTTGTCACCTTTCTGGCTTTTTGATGTGTCTCATTATTGGATATTCTTCCCTGGCCCAGCATCTGGTCTGATGAGCTTGTCAGGTGGTCTGCTTCTGGCGGTTCTTTCCTCCTTTATGCCCTGTGGTTTGAGTCAATACCGAAATTTTGGTTTGATATCAGTAGTGGTAGGCAAAACAAGCACAAACTCTGGATCTCTTCCTTCAAATGCTGCCACTGGCCACAATTTCTTCCCCCAATGACACTCTGTCCTTACTTTTAGCCATCCTAAACTCTCCTAGGATCTTCTGCCATTCAGACTTAAATCCCAGAGAAACTACAGATGCTGTTTTGAATGATGCTGTTATTTAGGATGATACAAAGGAAATGAAATGCTTTCCCATGTCCAGATGGATTTCGTTTTCATTATCTCACTTGACCTACAAACTAGAGGAAAGAGGCAACACTGTAGTCAATGAAATTAAGTCCCAAATGAGAACCTAGAAACACCAGGTATTCAGGCTGCTTGTGTTATGTTTTTTGTTGATGTTATTTATGTGTTTTATTTTATTTTGTTCTTACTTTAAAAAAAAAAATCCCATTTGATTTAGAGGTAAACTAATAATGTTCTTCAAAAGTGTTGCTCCTAGAGCCAATATTTAACTTTTTTAAGAGAGTAAGAATGACAGAAACTGCATGTTCCTACCTCATCTGGGAAGATGAGATTCCCAGGAGCCTAACTGAGCACTGAGGTTTGCTTTCTTCAGAGCTGCTCAAAACAGCTATTACACAGGGCACAGCACTGATTTGCATTCACACAGCTCTCCTTTCTTCTGGAGACTTCAGAGCTTACAACAAACACCCAGTTATCTATTTCCATGTTGAAACAATGCCCCCTTTTCAGGGCATCCAAAGCCATTTGCATATATTAATCTATCCAGTAAGCATTGGTGAGAGCTAAAAGAAGTCGAAGAAAGACAGACTCCTAGATTTGCTCAAATTTAGGAGCCATTTGATCCATTAATACAAGCAGACTCTCAAACCAAATGTAGGCTAGATTTTCATAAAAACTGTTACTTAAGACACAAAATCATCATCCAGCTCCATCACTCTAGGTGGCCTCGGTGGACCACCCATGTTAACATTACTTCAGTGCTTGGTAAAAATGCAATTTCTTTGTCTCCACCTCGGAACTACTGAATCAGAATTTCTGAGTGGCAGGGACCTGGAGGAATCTTTTTTTTTTTTTTTTAATTGGAGTCTCGCTCTGTCACCCAGTCTGGAGTGCAGTGGCACGCTCATGGCCACTGCAGCCTCGAATTGCTGGACTTAGGCGATCCTTCCACCTCAGCCTTCCAAGTAGCTGGAACTACAGATGCACGCCACCACACCTGGCTAATGGAGGAATCTCTTAACACACTACTTTCATCACTGTGATACTAAAATGTGAAATAACTAATCTAGTTCTAAGATGATAAAAATACCGCCCAGAAAGGTGAGGGTACTCACCCAGCTAGCTCATGGTAGATCTGGGGCTAGCTAAGCCAGTCAAACACTGTTTTTATACAAACCTCTCCATGAGCTAGAGTGGTCACAGACCTCATGTTCTCCAGCTGCCGTCACCAGTGCTTGTCGTCTGAAGGCCTCAGTGGACATTCTCAACCTGACAGATAGATATGCTGTATTTTGCAACTGTGTTTACTTTCCCAGGAAATTGAACTTCACCATACACCATAAGAAAAAAAAAATCCTTGATAATCAAGGATTATTTGAAATACCAGTCATTATTATCATGTATCATCAGGAGGTGCTTATAATGCTGCCCGCACTGGGCTTATTTGCATGTCTGATCTCATTTAGGTTCACGACGGAGTCACCCTTGGAGTCACCCTCCTCTCCATTTATACATGCCTTAACGAGGCATGGAGAGATGAAGTGACTTTTAACCGGTTGCGGGGGAGGCAACAGAGATCTCAATTCAGAATGGAGATTTTGTGCTCCTCCGACTCTTAACTTCATTCCAAAAGAGAGCTGATCCACCGTCGTAGTCTGACCACCTCTGCACCGGTAGCAGCAACGAGAGCAGCAGAATGTGTGACCTGTGCCAGTGAGCACCTTCGTGTCCTCGTTGAGGCTGTCCCTGGCCCTCGGTCCCTGACCCTTTTAGCTGAAGCAGCCACTCCTATATACTACACGCGCTCTCACGCACACACACACACACACGCGCGCACACACACACACACACACAGCAGCAGCAGCAGTCCTCATCATATTTTATTCTTCTTTTGTTTTATTTTCTGCAAGCGGTCTGCCCCTAACTGAAATGGATTTGCTTATGCCCATGCTCTTTTACCTGCCTTCCCTACTGGAATTTTTGCACCATGAGCTCAAGGATCTCGTCTGTTTTGCTCACTATGGTATCGTCTACATTTAGAGCGGTGCCTGGCACACACAAGGTCCTCAACAAACATCTCTCAAATCGAAAAATGAGTGAATGCATGTATTGCCTTTGGTTTTACCGTCTTCCCAACGGTGGAGACAAATGTGACTCCTCTTTGGATGCTAATCAGCCATGTTGACTTGACTAGTCTTCCAGTCCCCTGAATGTCTGTTGATTTCTACTGTATTTACTATCTCTAGTGTAAGAACACGTACTCCTGTTTTTAGATCAAAGCAACCTTAATGTTATCACTCAAATTACAGGCTATGAGCATATAACATCTTTGCCGTTTCTGGAGGATTACCTTTCATTGTCTTGCACACAGCACACATATTCTTTGGTGTGTAAGGCTTGGGTCTGGGAAGTATCAGTGAGAAGATCTACCCATCCTGCAGCTGCCCAAAACTGTGCTTCTGTCTGTAATCCTCTCAATAAATCACCCAGGCAACCAACAAATTGGATTTGTCTGCCTCCTTTGGTTTCTTGGCTCCCTCTGCATTTGAAAGTTGCTTTGTAAATGTGGCCCTTCTGTGGAATACCAGCCTCTGCAGAAAAACTTCCCTGATGCTGAAATTGCCTATCTGCTCTTTTTGGAAGGTAGATTTTCACCATGTTTCCTTTCAGACCTTCTAGGAGAAACCATCACAAAGCAGTCTAAGGAGCCTATGTGTATGTGATCATCACCATCTCGGAAGGAACACTTTTGTCTATCTTCTGGAATCCTTGGATGAAATAGGCATAATACGCCATTTGGCTTTTGTCCCTGTGTTTGCAATGTCTCAACAGGGGAGATTACAGCATCATTGTTAATGGGTCCAATACCACCTTTAGGTCCATGTAAGAGGATCCCCTAACCTGGGTCCCAGTATAGAAGACTTTTCACTCTGGCCTTCCTTTGACTGCCTCTTCCATGAAATAAGGAGTCAACAAGCCAATGGGGCATGTCATCTTGAACCCCATGCAACCCTCCTCTATATGTGCACCAAGTAGCCCTACCTAAATGGCTCCAACCCCACTTCTTGGACTTATATGGGCTGCTTTGGTGGGTCTGTTCTCTCAAAAGTGTACCGTATTGTTGGTGTGCACTCTTCAAGCCCAAGGGGCAAGAATCTTCAAGGAGGTGTTGATAGAACTTGGTCATGTCACTGGCAGGGCTGGGGTGAAAGGGTCTACGCATGCACATAATAACCTAGTGGGACAAGATGAAACCCAAGGCGGGGAGAGAGGAAGGTGGGCCAGAACCAGGAGCCTGGAGTCCGTGTTCCCTACCTCATCACCTTCCAGCCCAGAGCTCTGAAGAGTCTGAGAATTCTCAGTACCAACCTGGTCTTCAGAGTATTTTGAAGGTATATGTAGTGAGGTGGAGAGAACATCTTTCAGGTAATTTGCTGGGTTGGTTTATAACGTTGCCATGTTCTGTCATCTGGGATGTAGCCTGTATTTGAATCCTTGTCCTAGACTTTGGGAAATAGCATCTTTCTTTATCATGGCTTTAATTTCCAAATCTACATCCTGAGTTTGCTTCATAAGCAATGCCCATAGTGAGTAGCTGTGCTCATAAGCCATCCACCAGGCTGTAGACTCCCGCCCTCATGGTGCTGTCCAGAATGACTAGGACAATCCTGGTTGCTTCCTTTTTCTAAATTTTTAGGACATTTTACCATCTCTAAGTTTCACTATGGTTCTTAAATGCGTACTATAGGCATACTAACTGTGTCCTATATGTACATCTTATCTCTCAAATGAACGTTTAGGTTTCTTATATGTCTTTTCTTGCCTCAGCTATGCCTAGCACATTGGTACTTAGGGGTGTGGATTGCCACTCGACAAACAATCCAGGTCTATGCTAAACTGGAAATTGGTGTTCAACTTTCATGATATTCAGCCCAGGCACTCAATTAGTTGTGAAATCGTATGCAACAATTTGGTAGAGAGTGACAGTATCCAGTCCTATCTGTGTGTTTCCTTTCCATGCTCAGAGGAGTGTGCCTTTGAAAAAAATGCATTTCTTGTCCCAAAAGTTTTCAATCATTTTCATCATGTAGATGAAATTTGTTTCAAAAATAGACAACACTCCTGCCACAGACATATTTGCACCTAAAGAACGTTCTAAAGAATATTTTTGTTTTTTTCAATCGGGTGATTTAGAGAGTATCTTCCAGGCTTTATTTGCAAAAACACAGATGCTAATATCCAGTCATGTTGTTTGAAAGCGAAAAGTCATTATCAGAAGAGAGACATCTAGTCATATGTTGCTTAAAGTTGGAGATACACTCAGAAATGTGTTGTTAGATGATTTTGTCATTGAGTGAACATCATAGAGTTACTTACATAGCCTACTACGCACCTAGGCTGTATGGTATCGCCTATTGCTCCTGGGCTACAAACCTGTATAGCACGTTACTGTACTGAATCTTGTAGGCAATTATAAGCACTTGTGCCTCTAAACATATCTAAATATAGAAAGGGTACAGTAAAAATACAGTACAAAAAATAAAAAGTGGCACACCTGTCTTGGACACTTACCACCAAATGGAGTTCACAGAACTGAATTTGCTCTGGGTGAGTCAGCGAGTGAGTGTTGAGTGAATGTGAAGGTCTAGGACATCACCGTAAACTACTATAGACTTTATAAACACCGGATACCTAGGCTACACTCAATGTATCTAAAAATTATTTCTTCAATAATAAATTCATCTTAGTTCACTTTAACTCTTTTACTTCATAAGCGTTTTAATTTATTTTAACTTTTTGACTCTTGTGATAACACTTAGCTTAAAACACAAACATATTTTACAGTTGTACAAAAATATTTTCTTTTTTATATTCTTATTCTACAAGCTGTTTTTCATTTAAAAACGTTTAAACTTTGTTAAAAACTGAGACACAAACACACACATTAACCTAGGGCTACAAAGGATCAGGATCACCAACGTTACTGTCTTTCCCCCTGACATCTTTTCCCACTGGAAGGTCTTCAGGGGCAATGACATGCATGGAGCTGTCATCTCCAATGGCAACAATGCCTTCCTCTGGAACACCTCCAGAAGGACCTGCCTGCTTTATAATCAATTTTTTAAATAAAGGAGTACATGAAAAAAATTTACAAAGTATACTGTAGTAAACATATAAGTCAGTGGCACAGTCATTTGTTATCATTACCTAGTATTATGTACTGTACATAATTGTGCATGCTGTTCTTTTATATAGCTGGTAGCAAGTAGGTTTCTTTATAGCAGCATCACCATAAATGCTTGACTAATGTGTTGCCTGATGGCATTACCAAAGCTACAATGTCACTAGGTGATAGAAATTTTCTAGTTTTATTATAATCTCGCATTACCACCATCATACATGCCATTCATTGTTGATTGAAGCATCATTATGTGGCACATAACGTATTAACTCTGAGAACCATGTTTGCCTACAATAAAGAGAGAGAGAGAGAGAGAGAGATATCCCCATGACTGGAAGAGATTATTAAATAAATAATCTAACCCCCTGTCACAATGTGCTAAGCTTTTTTTTATTGACCACTGAAACAGCTTTTGGTGGTGGAGGATGTGATAAAATATTCCGTTGGCCTTTAGATGTGCAATAATACAAAGATATGATAATCTCCATTGCATACTGTTCAGAAAAGTGAGGGGAAGAGATACAACATGGTCTCCCTCACACACAAAAACGCTGATTACCCTCCTGGGATTAATGATCTCCGTCTTTCCTTGCCCAGTCCACCTGTGTGACTGGTTCCTTCTCAACCTCTCAGAAATAGTTCCTGTATTAGTGTCATATCATTTTCTTAAAGAAGCGGGATTATAAATTATTTCCTTTTGAAAGATAATATAGGCTCCTGAGATTTCTTTCTAGTTAATATCCCAGAATCTAAAACCACAAGCAATTTTTTTCCTTTTAAACATACAGAATCGCATCAACAGGAATTTAAAAATAACCACTAGAACCTAGTTGATCAGCATCAAATGAGGACCACAAAATAAAGATAAAATTGCCACCCACCCATGCTTTGTCTAAATTTTGGGAAATTAGGCCAGGAAGAAAGCCCACAAGCACAATTTACAGAAGGCACATGTGCGGTTAATATACTGAATTCATGTTCCTTGGGTCACTGTGAATGTCTCTCTGTGACAATCTCTGTGACACTCAAATGTGCTGGAAAATACAAGCTTTTCTTTCCTTATATTTTCAGCAGCTTTATTGAGGGATCATTTTCATACAATACAATTCACTCACTTTAAGTGTATAGCTAGATGCATTTTAGAAAACATACATAGTTGTGTGATTACCACCACAACACAAATATAACACATTTTCACCAACCCCCAAAGATCTTTCATGACCTTAGCTTTCCTTGCTTTATTGGACCAAGAGAGAACCAGATTCAGCCTTAATCAGTGTTAAGGCTCAGATGAAGCCACAGTTCCCTGTCACTAGTGTGTAGGCGCACTGTTGTTTACCCAATCATGCCAGTGAGAAAGGAAGAATCACGTTTTACCCTTGTGTGAGGTATTGTCCAGACATAGATAATACCTTCTTCCCCATACCTGACTTCTCTCTTCAACCTTCAAGGAGTGGCCTCTGGCCAAGGCTAGTCTCTGATGGATATGCATATACCCAGAAATGAATCACAGGGTGCTGGTGATCAAGCAATGCTGAAAACAGTGCAGAGGTACTTTTTTTTTTTCAGTTGTAAAGATGAGGGCTCACCAAGTTGCTCAGGCTGGTTTTGAACCTGCGGGCGAACCCTCAGGCAATCCACTCGCCTCGGCCTCCCAAAGAGCTGGGATTACAGCCTGAGCCACCGAGGTGTACTTTTAATCAATGTAATTATAAATGCCATATAGTAATAAGAATAATTAACCTGCTTGATTATAAAACTGCTTGCTATACTGTCCTGAGGTGCAGATTTCTTTACCAACCGGCTACCATCGGTGCCTCCTGTAAATTCTAATTAAACAATATCTCTCCCCAGGGGATTTCTTTGAATAGGTAAAAGAAAAAAACAACCCCATTATAAAATGGGCAAAAGATATGAACAGACACTTCTCAAAGGAAGACATCCAAGCAGCCTACAGACACATGAAGAAATGTTCAACCTCACTAATCATCAGGGAGATGCAAATCAAAACCACACTGAGATATCACTTAACTCCAGTCAGAATGGCAATTATCAATAACTCAAAAAATAACAGTTGCTGGAGAGGGTGTGGTGAAAAGGGAACACTTCT
>CAUYQG010040542.1:0-40597 GCA_963574415.1 Tarsius wallacei
AAAAATTAGCCGGGCGTGGTAGCGCGCGCCTGTAGTTCCAGCTACTTGGAAGGCTGAGGCGGAAGGATCGCCGGAGCCCAGCAGGTCGAGGCTGCGGTGGCCAGGAGCGGCCACTGCACTCCAGTCTGGGTGACGGAGTGAGACTCCAACTCAAAAAAAAAAAATTATTGAGTTTTAATGGTATAGTTAAATGGAGAAGCATGATTCTGAAGGCTAGCAGACAGGTCTTCCCAAAAAGACCTGATGTGGTGAAGTCACCAAAGTCCAGGATCTGGTCATCAGTTCTTAGTTCAGAAAACATCTTATAAATGGCCCAAAGATCACTTAAGCTAAACAAATTCACAAGATACTGTTGAATAACCAATAGAAGCTAATATTTCTTGAGTATTTATTATGTGTTAGACACTATTCTAGTCACTTTTTATGAACATATCTGCAAACAACTCTGAAATAGGGTTCTTTCATGTTATTATCTCCATTTCAAAGATGAGGAAAATGAGAATGGGAGATTAAGCAGGAGAAAAGAGTAGGAAGGATGTTCTATCCACTGTACTAATTACCCAGTACCTTTCCTCGACTCCACAAATATATTCCAGATAGGACTCTGGCTCTGGGGAGATGGTAGCTTGCATTTAGTGTTTGAATATTTAGGTGCTTAATGGATTGAAAGGTAGAGAAGAAGGTAGAGATAAGAACGGTAAGCTCCTGATGGGGAATAGCTAGGTTTCCTTAGAGCTCTGTAAGAAAGGTAGAACTTAATCTGAATCAAAATTGTCTGGGGAAACCCAGGGCTACTAATGACCTGGGCTTGTCTGCAAGAATACCCCAGAAAATTTTATCTTTAGAGATATTGTACCAAGTATACAATTTACTCTTGCAAAAGATCATCTCCTTGAAATCATGTTGCTTCCCTACCCTAGGCCAGAGCTATTCCCTGATGACATCCAGAGAACAATTTAAAAAGAGGAAAATGCTGTGTTACACATATTTTGATTAATGGGCTAAACATGGAAGAGGTGGTTTTCAATCTCTGATTCTAAT
The DNA here is from genome assembly GCA_963574415.1 of Tarsius wallacei. NCBI lineage: Eukaryota > Metazoa > Chordata > Mammalia > Primates > Tarsiidae > Tarsius > Tarsius wallacei. Next base: position 1,042 of record CAUYQG010040542.1, read on the forward strand.
CACATGTGCAAGGATTTTTTTCCTATATTTGTTTTTTATTTTTTTATTTTTGTAGAGATGAGGTTTAGCTATGTGGCCTAGGCTGGTCTCAAATTCCTGGGCTCAAGGCCACCTACCTTGACCTCCCAAAGTGCTGGGATTACAAGCATGAGTCACTGCACCCAGTCAAGAATGCCTTTTAAAACAAGGAAATGAGCCGGTTCGGAGGCTCAGCCTATAATCCCGTGCCTTGGGAGGCTGAGGTGAGTGGATTGCCTGAGCCTGCGGGTTCGAGACCTGCCTGGGCAGGCGAAACCTCATCTCTACAATAAATCAAAAAATCAGCCGGGCATGGTAGCACGTGCCTGTAGTTCCAGCTACTTGGAAGGATCGCCGGAGCCCAGCAAGTCGAGGCTGCGGTGGCCACTGCACTCCAGTCTGGGCGACGGAGTGAGACGCCAACTCAAAAAAAAAAAAAAAATATTCCTCAGGAATGTGTGTGCTAGGTGATTCAAATGTTTCACTGTTCCCATGTTTGCAAATGACTATGAAAGTGCCACATGTATTGATTATTTGGGGGTTACACATAAATGTCAGCAAGTATGTGAATTCACAAATATAAAATCCATGAATAATGAATATTAACTATCCTATTGTTTGAATGGTTTGAATACGTCCTTTCAAAAATTTATGTTGAAACTTCATCCCCAGTGCAGCTGTGTGAAGAGGTGAGGCCTTTAGGAGGCATTCGGCCATGAAGACTCTGTTCTTGTGGGTGGGAATAGAATCCTTTTAAAAGGTCTTGAAGGGGTGAGTTCAGTCCCTTTTGCCCTCTGTCCTATACACCATGGGAGGACACATTATCTTTTTTTTGAGTTGAGGTCTCACTTTGTCACCCACACCGGTATGCAGTGGCCCGATCATGGCTCCCCACAGCTTTGACCTCCTGGGCTCAGGTGATCTTTCCACCTCAGCCTCTGAGTAGCTGGGACTACAGGCATGCTCCATCGCACCTGGCTAAATTTTTTGATTTTTTTTTTTTTTTTTGTAGAGATGAGGTCTTGCTATGTTGCCTAGGCTGGTTTTGAACTTCTGGGCTCAAGCAACCTTCCCAAAGTGCTGGGATTACAGGTGTGATCCATCGTGCCCGGCCTAGGACACAGCATTTAAGGAGTTCTCTTGGAAGTAGAGACTGAGGTCCTCACCAGACACTGCCTTGATTTGGACTTCCTATCCTTCAGAACTGTGAGAAAATAAATTTCTGTTTTTTAAATAAATTACCTACCTATCCTCAGGAATTTTGTGATAGCAGTACCAACAGATTGAGACGAACTAAGTATGTATAGTTTCCTGGCCTAATCAGGATAATTTGGAAACTGCTTTGTAGACATCATCCTGAATCATAATTCAGTTTGGCCAAGGTTATGATATAAATGAACACATATTTTCAGCAATTTACTAAGGGACATGTTGCAGTTTGGAACGTTCATCTGCCACATCCATTGAACTGGGTATTGTCACATATTTGCTTAGCACAAATAAAGCCTATTGCATATGATGTAAAATACATAACTTCATGGCAGTAGCACCCTGGACATTTCAAAACATAAATCCTCAGCTAATATTTGAGAAAAATTGGATCACATATTAATTCGACTGAAAAGGCCACCTAATGTCTGCAGACTGAAGAGAAAGTAGCAAGTGCTGGAAATCTGAAACAGTTACTTTTGAAGAATTTATGCTCACCTCATGCCTAACTATTGCCTAGGTCCTTGGAAGTTCTCCAACCTACTGGCTCAGCAAAGAGAATGAGGGACTGAAGGAATAACTCCTATATCATTAAAAAACCTGGCTTGCTTATAGTAAGAAACTGGAGTTTCTTATACTTACTTTTATCAACTGTGAAGAGGGAAGTTAGGAAGATTATCAAGAAATTAAACTTCCACAAAAAAAATAATTCACAGCCACTTTTATTACAAGTTTATCAGGCCCTAGGTGCTAACATTTAAACTAAGGAGACAACGTGATTTGATGTATCACTAAGAGGATGATGAAAAGAGGCTCAATGGGTGAAGCTATGGGCTCCTTCTTACTCCAGAGAGGTTAGATTTGTTTTGGTTTTATATTTTATATTTATGTATTTTTGGAAAGAAGTTTGAAAGTCTCTGTGCTAGGGGATCAAAACATGTCGTAAAAAGAATTCTAACAAAAATAGAAATACTGTGTCAGTATTTTCTTAGACTGCCTCACATTTATATAGACTCAGCAAGCTGCAATATGAGTTCAGACTAGACAGTTGCCTTTACCAGCGATTTCTCACAGAATCAAGTATTAGAAAAGTGGTCAGGCTCTGAAAACTGTATACAATTTTGTTGAGGGAGGGAAAGGGACTTCAATCATATTATGCTGCTACTATTATAAATGAAAGAATGGATGAGTAAAGTCAGTAAGTGAATGAAAAAATGACACACCTATCTATTGAGGTCACAAATTTTATCACATTTTACAATGTAAAATATACCACATTGTAAAATATACATATTTTTGGTTATTTTTAATATATTTTTTCTTATCTAAATTCCTAATTAATAGTGTGCATGTTGTGTTTGACTATCTAGTGAGTATTTGTGTGGAGGGCATAGAGATTTAGCAGTTCTAGGTAAGTTTGCATAGTCTTTCCTAATTCTTAGAACTCATTCAAAATTTTGGAACTCACTTAGCACAGATGATTTCATTTCATTCATTCTTTGTCCTTCAAATGCAGTAAAAACCCAAAGAGAGACATATTTATACTATTTGAGAGAGTTTTCTAATTACAGAGTAGTCTAAATTATTTTATTGCTCCAAATGATCTATTTAAAACACTTCAAGATTAAAGATGTATTACTTTAATAAACAGGCAAAAGTAAATAAAACTGCAGGCATGGACTTTACTCATTTCAGGAACATACTGCTCATGTGCTCATAAATGTTATGCATGCTTTTAATTAGAGATTAAGAATAATATTAACATTTAATATGTGTGGAACACCTACAATGAACAATAGGGAAAACCTGAAACTCCTTTCAAAAAAAGAAATTCTTGAGACTGACAAGTTCTTTGATGAGGCCAACAATTGCTTAAGGCTCATTTCACTCCCTGGAACCTGATCGACATGGTGTCTTCTCTGAGGAGTTGGCAGTCACACTGCAGCCTAGGCCAAATTCTAGACATTGCTGTATTTGTGCCATTCTCAGAAAAGAGTGAGTGGGAAGCCTTCCTTGCTCCTTTCCTGAGGCTGCTCTGTACTGTACTCACAGATGATGCTTTCTCTGCCGCCACCTTGTGGAGTTTTAACTATTAATTCTTAACTGCATTGGAATGGATTAAGCTGATAGCAATTGTAACTATGTACAATCATAGATTTTTTTTTGAAAGTAATAGAAAAGGGAGGTAATCTGTATTTCCCAATGGGGAAATAAAGCCATGGCTATTATAATTAGTTTAAACTTAAAATATATATTTATAAAGACACAAAAGGTAACATTCTACTTTGTTGCCTGTATGCTAATGTTCTGCCTAAACTTGGGAGAAAAAAGTTATTTTAATTAAACTGCTTTGTTCACATCTATAATCTCAGCACTTTGGGAGGCCGAGGCAGGAGGATTTCTTGAGGCCAGGAGTTGAGATCAGCTGGGCAATATTGTAAAATGCTGTCTCTAAAAATGAATGAATAAATAAAACTGTCCAGGGTCTAAGACAATTTGCTACAGAATCAAAAGATAAGAGTATAAACACCTTTAGGTAAGGGACAGGGTGACATGTATTGAGGTTGTTGATAAGGATCATTTTCATGATTAAAATGAAAACCTTTCAAGCCTCTGTACCTTCCTTTTATGATCACATGGCATCTTGAGCTTTCCTCTAGCCACAGCACTTAGCTCACTTGGGTGTAATTGCATTTTGACTTATCTGCTATTCCTAGTAACCTGGGAGTTCTACAAGAACAAGCAACATGTCTTGATTCTTTTTGAATCCTTTTATGTCTCCAATGGTAGTATAAAGCCTGGCACACAGTAAGTACTTAATGAATATTTAATAAATGAATAGATATTGAATGCCTACTGTGTGCTAGGAGCTGTAAGGAAAATAAAGATTAAAATGTTTTTCTAGAGCTTTTTATATGTAAACACATTTAATCTTCACAGCTCTATAAGTTTATGAGGTGGGCCTGTTGTTTTCTCTTATTCAGAATACATTTATTCTGGTTTGGCAAAACTGCTCCCAGATTTTCTTCTGGGAAAATCACCCTGTACCCCATCCTTAAAAGATCTTTGAATGGGATTGACCCCTTTCCCAGGTAAAGGGCTAGATTCTAATTAGTTTGAACTAATCAACATACCCCAACCCCTAGCTATTGTGATTAAGTGAGGAATAGACATGTAACCCAGTTAGAGACATAAAAATGGGAAATATCCTGTCATTATTTGTAACAGTTGGCTATCACTTGGTCAAAGGTTGAGAGGAGTCCTCCATATCCTAAAAATGGAGGCAGAAGGGACAGCTGGAGAGATGTTAGTCCTTGGAGAAACTGTCATAGGCTAGATGAAACCTTGGAACTTCATTCATTCTTTACTTATTCATTTGGACACTGGTGACTGTCATTTTCTGAACATGAAAAATAATCAGCCATGTTTTATTTCAAAAATATTGTACAACTGTTTTGATCTGTGTCTATTTTGCAATGCAACTTCCTCTTAAAATGTAACTGGTTCTACTTATTTCACAAGATTGTTGTATAAATCACATATGATAATGTGCAAAATAGCTGTGAAAACATCATGTGCTATATAAGTAAATCTGTTGTCGTTTTTTTCATTTTTATTACCAGGTCTTAGTCCCACCAATAGTTTTACATAGATGAGGAGTGGGAGGCAGTCTTATTTCACACATACACAAAACACAATAATGTGTAAATGAGATGATCTAAGCTTTTAGCCAGTTAGTAATATATTTAAGAATTGGGCCACTTTTATACTTTTGATGAAGCTATTTTTAATTTTATTATAATATGACTACTCTAAATTAACTCACGTTATACATAAGCAAGTTTCTGACTTAGGAATAACCACCAGCATAAAAGTATTCAATTGACATATTTAATTTATATCTTTCTAGAAAGTCAATTTCATGATTACATCATCCCATATTATCTAAATAGAGTCTAAATAATATTCACAAGCATGAAACCTGGCTTTACAATATAAGATAGGCATTTTTCTAAGCTTGCCTGAATAACACATTACTTTATTGAGGCTATTAATCACAGTGTTGCTGTTCTTATTAAGCATTTTTGTAGACACATATTGTGATCAACATTATATAACATTTCTCAGGAAGTTTGCATTGAATTAAAATTGCTTAATGAACTTAATAAACAAACAGAGGGTTACATATTCAGAAAGTGTACTATATTCATCCTTTTGAAAACACTTGTTTACACTTTTCATATATGCACTACTAGGTATTAGATTGCTTTGGAGTTTATGCTTCTGCCAAATGAGTATTTAATATCAGAATTAGAAAGAGAAAACTGTTATTGAGAGCTTAGCTGAAGAAAGGTCAGTTTGTCAAGTGGCTGGTTGAGATAATAAATGATAAATAATACTGATTTTTGTCTTATTTGGGAAGCTTATTGTTTTTCTTCTGTCCTCACTAGTGGGCAAAAATCCTTAGACAGTTGCTGAAAAAAACAGCTTTAGGTTTAAAGTAAAATTCTTACTGGATGGCTTCATTTTATACTGTCATATTTTTATGTCTTATACAAATAACACATATATAAGCCTTCATTATTCCCCAATAAAAACTCAATGGATAATTTCTGGAGAAAGTATGATTATTGTATATCAAAGACATCCATGTGAATACATAATAGTAACTAAGTAAATACTAAGGTGACTCCAAGTAACTCCACAAATGTAAAATGTCTCTTTCCTTCAACTTTTAGATTTTGTGTGCTATGTGCTGAATTGTGTCCCTTTCCAAATTTGTATGCTAAAGTCTCAATCCCCAATGGAATGGTAATGTGGAGAGGAAGTCTTTAAAAGATAAATCGATCTAGATAAGGTCATGAGGGTGGAGACCTCATGATGGGAATTGTGTGCTTACAAGAAGAGGGCTGGCTTCATTTCATTCTACCCTCATGTCCTCATGTGAGGACACAGGGAGAAGGCAGTTCTCTCCAACCAAGGAGAGAGCCTTCACCAGGCACTGACCTTGTGGTATCCTGATCATGTGCTTCTAGTCTCTAGAACCATGAGAAATCATTTGTTGTTTAAGCCACCCGACCTATGGAATTTTGTTATGGCAGCCTGACCGTCACTGTGCATATACTTTCTCACATGCTACAGGGATTTAGAAGTTGCCAAAATTATTTTGCATATATGATGGGCTGTATCTGTAACCCTCTAAGTCATAAAACTATTTCTATTATTCATTAATTTTTAGTCAGTGATGCCAAAGTGGCATTAATGTCTTAGGCCCTTTCATTTTTATTACCAGCATTAGCAATTACTTATTATTTTGGTAAAATACTCTCCCCCCCATACCCCTCGCTAAAATAAGTTATTTGCCTCTTTTCAACAGTTACAGTATATGTATCAGGTGGAGAATAACAAGGTCTGTTAAGATGTGGATGCTGGGTGTTTGGTAGGCACCCTCACTGCTAAGCTGTTCGCTCTAAGCAGCCTCTTAGATCAACAATTTACTTGACATAGTCACTTAATGTCACAGGTGTCTCAAAGTTAACATGTCTAATATTGATGCTGGACTTGGCACTATCCCAAACAGCTTCTCCTCCAGTCTTTACCATATCACTAAAGAGCAAATCCAAAACACTCATACTTCTCACTGGCTATACCTTAAAAACAGAACGATAATTCCACCACTTCTCACCATCTCAACTGCTATAATCTAGTAAGACAAAATCATTTCTAGATTACTAATAGATTGCTAACAGATATTTTTGCTTCTATATTAACACTTTTCCATCTATTATCAACACAGCTGAAAGAGTTCCCCTTTCTAAGTCATCTTGTGTCCCACATAGGCTTCAACCTCTTCAGTGGCTTCCTGTATCTTCCAGGGTATAAAAGAAAGCCCTTACAATGGTCTGTAAGACCCTGCATGGTCTGCCCCAATTTGCCTGCTACCTTCCCTCTGGATCCCACTAGCTTCCTTGCTGTTATTCAAACAGGTCAGGAGATCTTCTGCTTTAGGACATCATCTCTAGTTCTTAGAACCAGATATCTTCTGTCTAATTCATTCACGTCCTCTAAGTCTTTGCTGGGACCTCACCTTCTCAATGAGGCTACCCTAAGCACCATGTTTAGAACTGCGACCTGCACTGTTATTGCCCTATCCTTAACTTTGCTTTAGTTTTTGTTATTTTCCAATAGTACTTCTCATCTCATATGTTATGTAATTTACCCCACATTGATGTATTTTTCCCCAGCTAAAATAGGGTAACAAAATTAATAATTCATCTGTTTGAACAGATGAATTATTCTATCTAAATGAAATTTCTGAGTGATATAAAGTAAACTCCATTTATGTTGGTTGGTATGCTGACATAGCTTTATTATCATTCTGAGGATATAAATGAGTTATGTGAGAGAGACAGGCTCTAGCTCTGTCACTGAAGTTTGCTGAGGAACAGTAAGTTCTGTACTCTTGTCTCTCATGGGGTATCCCTACACCATTCATATAGTGGGAAAGAGAAAATGAGGTGGCAGCAGATAGGAAAGGGAACTAGAATTAATTTATTGTTCATGTTGTTCTTTTAAATATGCTGGTTAATTGACATCTAAACTTACAACAGGACCAAAGGATACCAAGATTTGGGATAAATTTCATAGGCAGTCATAATCATGTGAGCTTTATGGTCACCAGAATGCTTGTATACTGTGTAAGATAATTCAATTGGCTAATCTTGCTCAAAGCAATGTATTTACTTGGCTGTTTCTCTTGCTATTTTTTCCTACTGTCATTTAAAAACTTTTTAAACCTTTTCCCTTTATAGTATAAATAATTTTATTATATTTGGAAATGCACTAAGAGTCCACATTCTGTAACTCAACTGCCTGAGTTCTAGTCTCAGTTTTGCAACTAACTATGCAAATGTGGATAAGTGAAATACAGTTCTCCATATTACTTTTTATAATTGTAAAATGAAAATAGTAATATCTACCTGATAGGACTGTTTTGAGAAATAAAACCTCACAACACACAGTGCCTGTTATTAATACACTGTATTCATTCTCTATAAATAGCTATTCTTATAGAATAATGAAACATTTTATTAAAAGAAAAATGTGGGACTTAAATAGATTTTTATACATTGCATTTTCATAAACCGCTATTGTTTATACAAAATGAACTGAATAATGGAGAAGTATCATTATTATTATTATTTTTAAAAATCTGTGGGCTCATTTGAATTTTCATACTAGAAAATTTATAATTTGGAACTCCAGCTTTAGGGAGAGAGATGCTGCAGACTGTGTTGTTCAAAGTCTTCTCTCTATCTTCATGGTTGGAACTTTCTTGGGTAGTCCTTTCTCTAAGAAAGAGATGCATTGTCAGGAACCGGGAAGGATCTGATATAAGGTAACAAGTAGGCCTGCAACAGTTTCACAGAAGTTGGTAGAAGGAGGAGATTCCTGAGTCAGAGACAATAATTTTATTACTCAAAGCACAAGTGTCAGCATGAGTTTTATACTCCCATCGTTTCCCCTCTGAAGTCCCACACGGTGGAGTTACCAAGTGGATGCTGCACATACAGTAGGGTTTATTATCAGATTGGAGGAACTCCAGGTTAGGAAAGTCCTATTTTTTTTTAAAGGGCTGCTAGCAAACCTACCCAAACTTTTCTTTGGACAGAAATACTATCTTTGAAATTAGATGTGCAGAAAAGCAAGAGACCCATGGAGATTTGACTACCAACAACATAGGCAAATGCAATTGCATCAGTAAGGCTTTTGATGAAAAGAAGATGCACAAAAGTTTGAACCACTGAGTTAGAATAACATTTCTTTCAACATGTAGTTAATAGGTTGGAATAAAACTTTGCAATGATTTGTTCCACTTTCTGGTGCTTTATCACTTGATACCTTCACAAGCCATATATACATTCTTTCCTATTATCAAGTAGGTTTTACCATTTGCCTCTATTTGTTTATTTATGCCAATAATTTAACCTTACTGGCTAAAGTAGTTCTTATTGTATTAAAGGAAATAACGGACACTTTCTCAAGAGTAGCTTCTACATTAGCAACCTTCCTTTCTCTCTGCCTCTTCATCATAAAATTATGTTTCACAAGGTCTAACATGTTCCTCTTCCTCCTCCGAGGTGTAGCTGAGCAATAGTTACATAGCTCTGTCCTCTTCTGCTAATAGTTAACACCTTTTTGACAGTTTTTTAAGGAAACATGGTTGCCATTCCCTTGTTCTTCAGAGATAACTCAAAATAATATCATCCCAAACTATTTCACTATTTTTAAGCTAAAGCTTCAGCTATCCCATTCTTTTAAAGCCAGAGCTACAAAATTCATTTGCGTTCCAGAGGAAAGCAGATTTGTCAGTTGCTATTACTTAATAAGCCAAAGTAATTGAACATTTAAATGTTCATCAAATGAGAAAAACCAAGTTGTTACTCTTGGTTATATAATTAGGAAGTATGTCTTAAAGGTTGAGCTGTCAGATAATGTACAACACACCGTCTGTATTATTTTTGAGTTGGACTCTCACTCCGTCACCCAGGCTGGAGTGCAGTGGCACACTCACGGCCCCAGCAGCCTCGACCTGCTGGGCTAAGGTAACCCTTCTGCCTCAGCCTTCCAAATAGCTGGAACTACAGGCACGCGCCACCATGCTTGGCTAATTTTTTTTTATTTATTGTAGAGATGAGGGCTCCCCATGTTGCCCAGGCTGGTCTCAAACCCCTAGTCTCAGGCAATCCTCTCACCTTGGCTCCCAAAGTGCTGGGATTATAGGCGTGATCCACCGTGCCCAGCCAATAAGAACACTTCTAACAAATAACAGTATATTAGCTTGTGAACAGCAAATAATTTTTTAGTATAAGTGCATGGTCCCGTGCAATATTTGGGACATTTCAAAAAAAGCGTGATTATTTGAAAATCAAATTGCACCAGACATTCTGTATTTTTATTTGCTAAACCTGACACTTCAGGTCACGATTTATCTCCCAAACAGCCTACAAATAACCTTTTCATCAAATCTGGCAACCTGTGTGCTTCAGTGCAGAAGTGCTCTCCTTGGGGCACAGGTGTGACCGCAGATTCAACTCTGATGTGACATCAGCACTACACAGAAAAAGGTAAATGTGAGTAACTGTAAATTTTGAAATTAAGAGATGTGTATTTGAAATCTAGTTCAGAAGTTACTACTGGCCGGTTTGGAGTTTCTAGGGGAGAAAAGAAACTTGAGTGGGCCTGGAAAACCTTCCCACAGGGGACGAGAATTTAAAGCTGTAAAGGCTCCTTGAGGGTTTAGGAGGAGGGCGCCCCAGAACTTGAGCCAGCCAATAAATGCCGAGCAGGGACGGGCGGGGCTCCAGACCGGGCGTAACCAATCAGAGCAGAGGAGGGCGAGGCTAGCCTCTGGAAAGGGGCGGGCCGCAGCAGGGTTGGCTCCGAAGGATGGGACTCAGCCAATCGGAACCGGGAACGGAGGGTCAGGTCTGTGGGAGGGGCGGGTTCGGAAGCGTGACTAGCGCTGTTAGTGCGTCTTTCAAGTTCACCTGCACCTGTGCCTTCGCCCAGCTGGGCGGACGCTGACTGTAAGGTGACGCTTGCTCCGCTCGTCATGGCCTACCCGGGATACGGAGGAGGGGTGAGTCCTTGGTGCGTCACCGCGGCCCTCGTCCGAGCGGGGAGTGGCGGCCTGAGGGCGGTGCCAACGTGCCAGGTCCGCCCTTGGCTCTTGCTTACTCCATCGGCGTCTGGTACTTGCGGCGCCGGGACTTCGCTGGGTGTCGGAGCCGGCACGGGGCGAGGCCGAGCGAGCCCGGGCTGAACGTGAAGCCGCAGGTGTTCCGGAGCCTGCGGAGCGACCTTGTGAAACCGAGGAAGTGGGGTGTGTTTCAAAAAATGTTTTTTCCCGGAATTCAGGGACAAACCACTCTTTTCTTGTTCCGGTAATCTTTTGTGGTCCACCCCCCTCCTGACTCAGTTTTGCTAGATCCTCTTTCTGAATTTTCTGGCCACGTCTAGTTCTTTAAGTCGTTTATGAATACTCTAAATATTTCCCAATCTTTGCTGTCATTGCAGGACAATCTGTTCTAGACGTTTTTTCCCCCTAGCTAGAGGCTTACTCTTCTGTATCTGTTTGTCTTACACCACCTTTGAGAGTCTTAAGTTGTAGTAGTATCCTAGTGGCTAGCCCTTTCTTTTTAGAAAAAGACTCAAACTTTTAGTATTGATGTGATCTCCGAAGTGGGCGTGCGGGATGATCCATTGGGGTGTGGGTAGATCATATGTTTTCTGTTTTTATTTCTACCTCTTTTTACTTAAAAAGAGAGCTTGTGTTTTACTAATTTTAACGTAGAACTTGGCATTGTAATATAGTTGTGGTCTTTATAGGAGTTACCCCTACCCCTGGGAATATGGGAATTTTGTTGTTGTTAAGGTAGTACATTTCCAGGCCTTCAACATCTTCACATACTTGTTCCTAAAAATTGGTTTGCTTGAAAACTTGCCTGAATTCTCTTTGGCGTCTTGCACTTTATAATGTCTATTCTTCATCAGTCCTAAAATTTACTAGAGACGTTTAATGTGCCTTAGGGAGTGAAAGCTTCCTTCAAAGATTAGTCAAGATGGAATAAACCTGTGAAGCCTTAAGAATTATCCTACCATCTGCATATTTTCATTTGGTTGAAGCTTGCTGTTGGAAATGTAGTACACAATTTTTACTCCTGTTGGCATGCTCTGAATTCATATATAAAGCAGAGTGGGGTAGTGAAAATAATACATTTTCATTTGAAAAATTTTCTACTTCCTTACCCCCACTTTTGCCAAGGAGTGCTTGTATTTGATGGAGCGTTCCATAAGAGAATAAAGAAAGCATCTGTATGTGTTTTGAACATTTGAATACTTTTTTCTATTTATTTAAACATAAGCAGCTTTTTCACCTGTTCTCATGCTTATTATTAGTAACTGGAAAGAAAAGTACACTCAAACCAGTTGAAGCAATAGAGGCTAGAGGCACTGAATTTTAAAAACCTAATGGAAATATTTTAAGATACATTGGCTAAAATTTAGGGATAACACTTAATATGATTTCTTTAGTTGGAGTATATTCATGAAATAGTTAAAGCTGTTTTGTAAATCATGTTAATTATAGTCAACCTACACCTTATTAATGTTTCTTATATTCTTTTAACAAAACATAAAATGTTAGCTGCTAGACTAATTGTTTTGATAAGATACTTTTATCTAATTAAGTGCATGATTCATCTCTTTATGAGATACATTAGTAAATTTTTACTTTCTTGTTTAATAATTATCAAAATAATGTTTTCTTTTTATACTGATGACGTACAAATAAAAATTATAACTCAATGTAAAAAAGTTTTTTCTTTTCTCATTTTGGTCACAAGAAATAAAACAAGTTTAATTTACGTGTATATTTTTATTGTACGTATTGTATGATAGGGTCATCAGGATTTTTAAGCATAAAAATGCATTTTAAGCACTAAAAAACTTATACGGATGAGATTTGCATGGAAGAAATGGAATAAAAGTTCACAGAGTAAAAGAAAATGTAAAATTTGTAAATTTCATGTGAGTTTTTTAAAAATGGTGAGGAACAGGTATTATTATAGTGTGTAGATGACAAAGGATACTTTATGAAGAGTGATATAATACTTTATTTGTAAATATCAATGTTTACAATATGCTGGGCATTGTATTTTTTATAACTATTTAAACTTACAACAAAAGCTTTACATGTCAACATGAAATATGGAAAAAAACTATAAGATTTTTCAAAATTTATTTAAGGGCAGGGCAGCAAAATATTTAACCAACACTGACATGTAGTTCTGTTGGTATACTGAGTGATGAGGTGGAGTTTTATCCTTGGTCTCTCCCTTGTTTCTTTTCAGTCTACTCTGACTTATTACAGTTTGTATGTATAGGGTTCTCTGAGTTTACAGATTATATGGTCTAATTTTAACTAGTGTAATCCTCACAAAATAGACCTGTAGTTTGAAAATTTCTGGGAAGAAAACTAAGGATTGAAGATGATACTAAAAATTTGAAAACATGCAAAACAAAACTTTCTCCAAGCCTTTTTTCAGTCATGTTATCAGGTAATAACCATAATGATCTAGTGCTCAATTTTGGCTTACTTGAAATTATCAAGAAAACAACTTGAAATATGAATTCATATAAACTGTTTTTAGGGATTAACCTTGTTGTCCAGGAACTCCCGTTCTCCACCACATGGCCCTTCCAGGTGGCTACTTCATAGCATGGTATCCAGATTCTAAGGGAGAGAAACAGAAGCTGCCAGTACTCAGCCTGGAGTCCTGTTAGCCTGGAGCCAATATGGTGCCACTTCTGTGTTCTACCAGATAAAACTGAAACAGGCCCAGCCCAGATTCGAGGGAATAGAGAAGGAATAGAGAAACTTTTGTATGGGAGGAGTGGCAAATAATTTGCAACCATTTTTAACCTGATCACGAGCCTCTCAAAGTATTGAATTTGGGAAAGTTAAAGCTGAAAATCAAGAAGGAAAGATAGATTGAAGGTTATTCCTAAGGACAGATTCTTCATGGTATGCTGTCTGCATGACTTAGGTTAAAAAACAAGTTGTGTTTGTCCTTAAAGGCACAAATGGCGACACTGTAGTAGAGGGCCCATCCATAACCAGTCTTTCGGCACCATCTCTGCATCAGCTTTTCACTAATGTGCTTATGTTAGTTTGTCTTCTCTTTTCATAAAAAGGTTTTTCAGTTTTTCTTCCATGTGTGAAGTTTAAGGTGAGAAGGGTCTCCAAAGCCTTACATTTAAATTCTTGGATATATCCTAGACCTTGATTATCCTCCATGCCCTTGCAGACTTTGGAACCGAAGCCCAGGTGTTTGTTACTGCCACAAACTCTCAGAGCAAAAGCTGCTTCGGGTGTTTTGCTAATCTTTTAACCTAGCCACAAATATTGGCCAGGAAGTTTCCCCTTATCAGTACTCTTAAGGTGATTTAAAAATAACATTTAATGGAACTTTGTATTTTCGCTGTTAGGCATCTCAAATTATCTTAGCATGCTATTATTTGAGTACATATTTGAGTATGTGGTCTGCTTCCATATTTCATGTTGACATGTAAAGCTTTTGTTGTAAGTTTAAATAGTTATAAAATAGGAAGGTTTTGTTTTTCACCTTTAGTCAGCTTTTGTAATTCGTGTAATTTTATAAGTTCTACTTCACCTATATCGATCCTATTTCAAATATATTGGTATAAAGGTATTCATAGCATTTGTGTATATTACATAAAATATATATTTTTGGAGATATATTAAATATAGTTATATATTTATTTCAAATCCTGCTTGTTATTTCTAAGGACAGATTATTCATAGACTATACCCCTTTTCTTTTTTTATTTCTGAAATTGTTCTGTCTTTCCTTGCTGGTCAGTCTCTTTTCTTTTTTTCTCTTTTTTTGAATCTGGGTCTCACTGTGATGCCCAGGCATGCGGCCAGTGGCACAATTACGACTTACCACAGTCTTGACCTCCTGGGCTCAGGCAATCCTTCCACTTCAGTCTCCCGAGTAGCTGGGAATACATGTGTGTGCTATCATGCCCAGCTAATTTTTGTTTTTATTTGTACAGAGACAAGGTCTTGCTTTGTTCCTTAGGCTAGTCTTGAACTCCTGGACTCAAGCAATCCTCCTGCCTCGGCCTCCCAAAGTGCTGGGATTATAGGCATGAGCCACTGCACCTGGTGTCTCCAAAGAATTGTTTTCTAATCATATCTGTTTGGATATTGACTATGCCCTTTCTTGCACCTCATTACTTCATAATATAGTTCCAGGTAGCTGGAACTACAGGCACGTGATACCACGCCTGGCTAATTTTTGATTTATTGTAGAGATGAGGTCTCCCCAAGTTGCCCAGGCTGGTCTGGAACCCATGGGTTCAGGCAATTCACTCTCCTCGGCCTCCCAAAGTGCTGAGCCACCGAGCATGGCCAAAAATTGTGCCTCATGTTCTTCTGTTAGATTGTTTTTAGAGGCTAGTGGCTTCTTTTTTCTTTTACACCTCCATTAATGCTGGGTAACATGTAAATGAATTGAGTTATGTCTTAAAGACATCTAGCATTTTGTAGCTAAAGCTTTTGTGATAGCTAAGTTTGGAAGCATTTGGTAACTATTTGTTTTTACTTTTCAGTGGACTACTAATAAATATTTTCTTTTAAACTAGCTTTCACAGATACAGGTAATGTTTGTATCATTAACCTTCTCTCCTTTCATTCTACAGTTTGGAAATTTTAGCAGTCAGGTGCCAGGAATGCTCCCTGGTGGATACCCTGGATACCCAGCATACTCGGATAGTTATTCCTCAGGTAGTGACCCCATGTGGACTTATTTCACTGCTGTTGCTGGACAGGTGAGATGCTAAATTTATTGCAGAAATATTCATTTAAAAAATAATTGCTATTTAAGAGAAATGTCAACTATTTTACTTGGTGTATCATTTTAAATCTGTATGAAATTTCTATTTTAAATGTATTTAGACCAATTTTCTTCCTGAGATCAGAGATGAGAATAGTCATAATTTTTTTTGAAAGTCTGTTAGTATGATGCCTGATACATTGTTCACCTGACTAAAAGAGGAAACATGTTTTTTTTTTATAGTGGGAAAATCTGATTCTTCCTTACCTAGTATGCGTTCCTTATTGAAGTTGTTCTACAAGGGACTCCTCTTACTAGTCATTAAAAACTCCACAAAAATTATATATTATAATGTCATCTTATTTTGAATTATCATTTTTCTAACACTTAAATCTTTTTATTTTCCTTACTGTGTTTGACATTTAGAAGCATCACACTCTCCTTGAGTGATTGATAGAACAAATCTAAGTACATTTAGCCTGCACACCCTTTTAGCAGGCAAAGAAAATGGAGATTTGAGGAAACTGGGTGATATTTTAAAAAATTAGGATTTTAAGGAACAGTATTTTTTAACTTAGATATCAATCTCATTTTAAAAGGTTGCAGTTAAAACCTAAATATGTAAAACAATGTAATGATAGGAAATCTTCAAAATATCATAAATTGTGGTTGCGCACGCCTGTAGTTCTGGCTACTTGGAAAGCTGAGGCGGAAGGATCGCCGGGGCCCAGCAGGTTGACGCTGGGGTGGCTGTGAATGTGCCACTGCACTCCAGCCTGGGCGATGGAGTGAGACTCCAACTCATAAAACAAAAACCAAAAAAAACCCCAAAAAAACCCTCCAGAATGTCATACATTTATTCAAATTGGGAAATTACATTTTTTAATAAATGAGGTCATGTCATTTATAGTAATTTTGATTTTATATGGCTTGTCAATTTTCCAAACAGGTTATCAAAATAATAATTTTAAGATTTATGCACTTATTTATTTTTTTGAGTTGGAGTGTCACTCTAGTTGCTGAGGCTGGAGTGCAGTGGCACACTCACAGCCACTCCAGTGTGGACCTGCTGGGCTTCGGCGATCCTTCTGCCTCAGCCTTCCAAGTAGCTGGAACTACAGGCACGCGCTACCACACCCGGCTAATTTTTTGATTTTTATTGTGGAAATGAGGTCTCACCATGCTGCCCAGGCTCGTCTTGAACCCTTGGGCTCAGGCAGTCTTCTCACCTCAGCATTCCAAAATGCTGGGATTACATGCTTGAGCCACCATGCGGCCGTGCCTGGCCTTATTTTTCTATTCTTAATTAAAATTTAAAGGAAATAGTATATTATATTAATGATGTGTTTGGTATTAGTATGTTATTAGTTTCTAATACATTTGAACAAATATTTTAAAGGCTGACTTTATTATGACCAATAGGGAAATGTGAGACTGCCAATTCAGGTACATGAATTCTGAGGGTGAGTTGTTAGTGATGATATGTGAATACTGTGGTCAGGTAGGGTTTTTTCTTTTACTCCTACATAATTGTTACACTGTACTATGATTTATTCTTTGTAAAGTAATTTTATGTACATTTTATCGGAAATTTTAAATGAAATTAAGTAAATTAAGAACTGCCAATTTCTTCCAAATTAATTAATGAATAATATAATAGTATTCAAGTCAGATCCCTAAAGGTTTCTTTTTCTTTTTTTCTTTTTGGCACTTACAGAAATGATTTTAAAGTTTATCTGGTAGTCTCTGTTATTGAGAATAAATATTAAGTCATATTAAAATGTCATGATATGAACAAATTATAAACAAATTTAATTGTGATTGTGTGATCCTAATATAAAAAAAAAGTGTGTAGAGAAGAGCAGGAAGCCTAGAAACATACCCCAGAATGTGGTGAATGGTGAATGTAGCATTCCATATCAGTGGGGAAAGAATGGAGTCCTAAATTAACTATCTTGAAATAATTAGCAATTTACCTAAAAGTAAATTTAGGTTTTTATCCCATACCATACATTAGCACTAATTCCAGATACAATAAAGAATTAAAAAGAAGGTGTATTAGAGTTTGTCTCCTATTGTTGAAATAAATGAACTTGTCTTTTATTCTTGCTTTAGTATGTATTTCAGCACTTGCTATGTTTGTGTTTTTGTACAGAAAACTTCTAAGAATGATGAACTAAGATAGTTTTGGGTGTTAATGAAACATTTGGGAGCACTGTTTTTTTAAGATATGTTATTTTTCTTCATATATGTTTAGCAATTTTGGGGGAAAAAATGAAAGTATTTCCTTGAGTTCTGTGAGCTGCTCCAGCAAATTAATCTAATCCAAAGAGCTGGGTCATGAGAACCCCGACTTGAAATCAGTCAGTTAGAAGTTCTGGAGGCCTGGTTTTGTGCCTGGTGTCTGGGCAGTCTTGTGGAACTGAGTCCTCATCCCATGGGATCTGACACTATCTCTAAGTAGATAGTGTCTGAATTGAATTAGAGGATGCCCAGCTGGTGTCCCCTGGTTGGTGTGCGGGGAAAACCCCCACATTTGGTCACAGAAGTCTCATTATATGGTGATAATTGTTGTGGTGGTATGAGAGCAGAGGAAAAAACAGTTTAAGAGAATTTTCCCAAGACAGAAGGTGATGAATATCTTCCAGCAAAGCTGTTAGATTACCTTTCTAACTCCAAAAATTCTATAAAGCATGTGTAAGATAGGGTTTCGTTAATTATACAAATTTTTAAATATAGTCCAAATTGAGTGAGAAATTCTAATATTTTTAAATTTTTGAAGTAGTTGATAAACATGGCCACAAACTGTCAGGATTTTTTGCATTTTAGTGATGAACCAGTAGTAATTGCCTACATTCTACCAAAGACTGACCTTTTGTGTACTGGATATTGTGCTAGGATCTGGGAATGCAAAGTTAGATGAAACCCAGACACTGACTTAGAAGATGTCTTTTAATCAGGGAGATAAAATGTAGGGAATGATAATGATGTAGGGAGACAAGTGCCAAAGGTAGATAGGTAAAGATTTTAGCAATGCCAAGATTTTGTACTTGTTATCTTCGCCTAGAACAGTACTGTCCAAATAATTAGAATGCGAGCTACAAATGCAAACCCGCATATATAATTTTAAAGTCTCACATAGTATATTTTAAAAAGTAAACAGAAATTGGTGAAATTACTACTAACATTTCAACATGTAGTCAACATAAAAATTATCAATTATATTTTATGCTTTTTTGTTACCAAATATTTGAAATCCAGTGTATATTTTATGCTTACAGAACATCTCAATTTGAACTAGCCACATTTCAAGTGCTCAATGAATATATGGCGATGGCCACTATATAAGACAGCAGAGACCTAGAACACTCCTCTCTCGGTATCTTCATAACTTGTTCCTTCACTTTCTTTAAGTCTTTCTCCAATTCACCTTACAGGGAGTGAAGTGTTCCTTAACCTTCTGTATAAAATAGCATTTGCCTCCTCACCCTCCTACACCTTTGCTGGGTTTCCCCACTCAATCTGTTAGAGAGCTTACCCTTTTTGTCCAGTCACATTTCTACATTGTTGTCATTCATGCCTATGTAATGAAGCCTCCATAAAAACTCAAAAGGACAGGGTTTGGAGAACTAAACATATGGAGGTTTCTGGAGGTTAGTGCACACAGGCAGGGCATAGAAGTTCTGCATCCCTTTCCCTCATACCTTGCCTTACGCATCTCTTTGTATCTTTTGTAATATCCTTGATAATTAACCAGTAAACATGTTTACTGTACATTAGTGCACACACCCCATCACCTTTAGCCCTGCTGTATTTTTTTCCTTAGCACTTAGTACCTCTTTTTAATTTTTACTTTTTTGTCTCTCCTCTACCACTAAAATGTAAACTCCATAAAAGTGAGGAATTTTTTGATACCTGCTGCATCTAATGAATGATGTTTACACATAGTAGATTGTTCAATAAATATTAAATGAAATAACTTCATATTCTTCCTAAGTGGAAGTTATTTATTTCTCTCTCTACATTTTCTTAACATACTTGTTTTAATAATTGGTCTATAAAATTATATTATCTTGCATGAATTTATTTTAAAATTGTTGATTTGTGTTGGCTGTCTTTTTAAACATTAGACTTCTCCATTTATTTTGGAATTTTGGTTTTCAAACTTATTTCAAGTGGAGTTTTTATTTTCTCCCTCTCTCTTTCTGTTCCTTTCCATGTCATCCCTCCATTTCTTCATGTCACCCTTCACTCTCTAGTGGTCTTGTGATTGTTTCCACTTGACTGTGTTCAGAATCAGATTTCGCGATAGTTCAGGGCTTCTGTTCATTGGTGATATTGCATATCCCATAAAGTAGGGAGCCGTTTATTTAGATAAGCATTCTAGTTCTGCTTTCTAAGCCTTCAGCTTCTCAGAAGTGATGTCCTCAGGCAGTAGTTAGCAGTATATTTTGCTAGTTTGTTTGGTTTCATTTGGCTTAGTCTTGCTTCCTTTCATGAGTAGTGAGCCCCATCCCACTTCCTGGATTCAAGCAACGAGGCACTCACATCCCAATGCCATGTGAGGTCTTCAGAAGCAAATTCTTGCCCCTACTACAGATGTGCTCTCTCTCTACTTCCTAGCCTTTGCTCTTCCATAATGTTTCCAAAATTTAGCTTCATACAATTTTTAAAAAATAGAAACTGTTCCAATAAAGCAAAATGGGCCTCAGATATAGTTAGTTAGAGAAATAAATATCTTTTCCTTCACAGTTATTTGTCCTCTTAGTTGCCCTAGAAGGTCCATTAACCTAAAGTCCTGGCAAAACTGTTAAGTACTGTTACATTTTTAAGTGGCTTAAAATCAGGCTAGGGAAAAGCAACTGAGAGACTTGCTTTGGATGCAAAATTTAAGGGGATTTAAAAAAAATCCTCAGTAATCACAATAAATCATGCTTTAATATATTGTGAAAAATCAAAGTTAATGCAAAAATCAGTGATGAACGAATATATCCAATTTTTAAATAAAGGCAAGATCCGACTGACCCTTTGTTTGCACCACTCACCTTCTTTGCCTTACCTTGCTATCAGCCCTACTTCAGTCTATAAAACCTGTTCTGCTTATATGATGATTTTACATTTAGAATATGGGCCAGTTTACTTATCATGTTTTAGTCTGCATGTTTTTAGAAGATAAGTCCAAGTATTTAGTAGAACGACTTAACTTGAGGGAAAAGATTATATTTCATTGACATAACGCATCATAAAACTTTCATAAGTTGAAGGATTTGTAAAAGATCAGTACTTAAACTGGTACTTTTTGAGGAATTATTAATAGAACATTTTCTGAGTTTTACAGCATATAATTTTCAACTCTGGGAAAATAATAAACTTACATTTTCATAGAAAGAATACACATTTACTCCTGAAATACAAGACATATAGGCAGACCAGAAAAGTGCATGAAGGAAGCCTGGGCCATTGTATATAAATGGTCAGGTAGAAATTTGACACTCAGACTTTAAACTTCTGTTTTATTTTGTGGGATAGGAAATAGTAAGATGTTTCTTGGCTTCCTTGTCATTCAAAAAGAGTTAGTGAAGATCCTAGAATAGCTTTTATGTTCTTTAACTCAAAATTTGTACTGACCTTTTCTGTGTTTTCTTTGTCACCAATTTATTCAGCTTTGATTTCTCTGTAAACTTTGTTCTTTCTCTAAAAAACAAAACCCAAAACAAAACAACAAAAATCCTTTGTTTCCCTCAAAGTTTCTTCTCTGTCTCTTTGAAAGTATAGGATTTAGATAAATGTTCTCTATGGGCTAAGTGGACTTTTGTATGAAATGCTACAGAGGAAGCTTATACTTCAGCAGAAAATATCATACAGGACTAATTTCTTTTATTTTATGGAATTGGTTTAGTTTTTTAAAAAAATAAATTTAACTTTCTCCTTTTTAGAAAGCTTTTAGCTTGAGCCTGTTGTCTGCATACTGCATCATTTTTTAAATGAGAAAAAATGAGACTTAGCAATTCTCATTAATTTAATTCTCAGAAATAATACTATTTTCCCACTTAAGAGTTAAAGAAAAAAAATAATTTATAACCATATTACTTTTAGTGTACTAAAAGATTTTTTTAATTAGAGAGAAAAATCATTTACTACATTTGCTTTGTTTTGATTATTTGTAAAAGATTATCTTTTAAAGTTAGTCTGATACCAGTCTAGCATATGCATTCATCATTTCACCAAGATGGGTATTGACAGTGGCAGCCATTGGACTTAATTGATAGGGCGTTTTACTGTTGATTTCTGTTCAGGACCTTTTAGAAGTATGTTCATGGTCTTTAAAAGTCCTGATATATAATAATGATCTGAAACACTTGCTTTAGGACTGTAGCAAGGTAGGTAATTGTTGATTTAAAATGTGCCAAAAAGTCTTTCTGAAGTCTTTATATTTGAGGAAAAATGTTCTAACTTATTCCTCAACCTAAAAAGTATGACATTTTAAAAAATATAATTTTCTCACTATGGAATTTCAAATTTAGTAGGCAAGATTCAAAAATATATGTGAGAGAAAAAGGTATCTTCGATACCCTTGTGTAAGGAATACTGTACTGATGGTCCACTAAGAAAAATGCTTCCTGTTAGAACCACTGCTGTTTTTAAAAGGGATTCCTTTGCCAAAGACCCATTAGAATATGAATGTTTATAATATTTCTTAGAAACAATTCTAAAAGTGTTTTTTGTTTCTTAGGTTTTTTACAAAGAATATGTTTTAAATTTGCCTCCTTGATCCTTCTCATAGGTGTTGTTTTGCATCAGTGTCAGTGTATGTGCCGTTTCCAAGTGAATTACTTTGTATTTTGGTAGAAAACAGGTTCTGAAAAATAATGAGAATAGTCAACCTACTTTTATTTACATTGTGATTTCTTGTTTGCGCTAACAAAATTTATTTACAATTATAAATTCAAACGTTCTTGTTTGGGCAATAATCAGAAGACTAGAAATAAAATACAGGAAAACTCAAAAATTTTGTTAGGCGTAATGGTGCAGGGGAAATAGATTTCTCCTCTAGCTAAAGCTTTAGTATGTATTCTTTATAAATAATCTTCTCCCCAAATAGGCACAAGTGGGGGCAGTTTTTGAGACTTCTGTGAGTAAATTTTAGACATTTTTCTAACAATTTAAAATAGAAATACAATGACTATCCTGTTGTTGTGAACTCTTATGGAACAGGATGATTGTACTATTTTTCAGAGATAGAAGCAGTTACTCATGTTGTGTGATGTTCTGTAATATCCCTTTGCTGTCAATAATTATCTCTAGAATTTTGTAGTTATAGAGTAATGTTTTAAAGAATACATATTTTTAATTGGTGTAAAATGGTTAATTAACATTTTAATATGCTTCTATACAACTGCACATTAAGTCAGGCCATAATTATTTTTAAACAGGATGGTGAAGTGGATGCTGAAGAACTTCAGAAATGTTTGACACAGTCTGGAATTAACGGAACTTTTTCTCGTGAGTGTTTTTTCCCTTGTTGAAATTGGAATAGGAAATTTGTATTCTAACTTTTTTGTCCCCATACTTAAAATATTAACAATGTTACCACAGTTATACACGTACAGTTTAAAGAGTCAAATAATTCTGTAAAACTTGTTATGACAACTGTTTATTATGCATTCCTGTTCTTGGAGGAGACCTCTTTAAATTTTTTGTTTGCCAATTCTTTGGAAATTGGCTTTCAGATTTAAGATAGTATGTTTTTAAATCACTTATTGCTTTTTAGTTTTAATGATTATCAGTTGATGTCCTGCTGTGGGAGATGAGGATTTAACTTTTCTCAACCTTAAACTTACCTCTATTCCTGGACTCCACATGGGAATACTTCCCACCCTTCCTTATTTCCAATGTAATTAGATAGTAATTTTGGTTAGGTAAATCAATCTTTACGTTATTTTTACTACCTAAATGCCGTTTTGTTGGTGTACCTTGTGATAACGTATGGTTACTTTTCCTCTTTATTTAATTTGTTTTTGCTTTTCTTGAAGTTAATAGTTGTCAGGTAGTCTATCTTTCTCTTCATTCTGGGACTTTCTTTTCTCTCTCCCTCCTCCTCCTCCCCACCTCTCTCCCCCTCCCCATCCCCCCCTCCCTTGTCTGTCTGTCTGTCTATCTATCTATCTATCTATCTATCTATTTATCTATCTATCTATCTATCTACCTACGTACCTACCTACCTACCTACCTATCTATCTAAATAAAGATGGGGTCTCTTTCTATCATCCAGGCTGTAGTGCAGTGATGAAATCATAGCCTCCATCTCCTGGACTTAAGTGATCCTCCTGCCTGAGGCTTCTGAGTAACTAGGACTACAGGTGCAAGTCAACGTGCTCCATCCTGGAACTTTCTGCTGTGCTCTCTTTTCTATGCATAGCTGTCAAACTGGCATTCCTTCACCATCATTTGGGAGCTGTTTTTTCCTTTCCCTCTTGAGTTGGATCTCCTCTCTGTTCTGTTTTTTGTTGTCTTCTTTTTAAAAATTCATCATCTTATGTAATGAAGTAAATCATTAAGAAACTTCTTAATAAAAGTTCATGGAAGGTAAATATTTGAGACCTTATATATCTGAACATACTTTCATTCTGCCTTTATAATTGATTGATTGATTGGCCATGTATAGAATTCTGGGTTACACATGATTTTCACAAAGAATTTTAAAGGTATATCTTCATTGTTTTTAGCTTCCATCATTGCTCTATCTTTTTTCCTGCTTGTATGTGATTTGTTTTTTCCTTCTGGAAACTTGTGAGATTGCCTCTCTCCCCTTAGTATTCTGCAGTTTCACAGTGAAGTCCCCAGTTATTTTATGTGGGGAACTCAGTGTGGAAACTCCTTTGCTTTAGTTCTGAGAAATTTTCTTTGGTAAGGTGTTTTCTGTTCATTCCAGGATGCCTTTTATTTGGACTGGATCTTCTATTTTTCTTATCTTTTCTCTTCAATCTCTTTTTTTCTGTACTTTTCTCTTACCCAGGGGGAAAAAAAGGGAGTTAGCTCACCTGGAGAGTAACAAACGACTCTCCACAAGAATGCAGGTGTTACTCAATAGGGGTTTTATTACTTGGCAAAGTAAGGAGAACACTGGGAGTATTCTCCAAAGCAGTGTCTCTCAGAAGGAAAGTAACAGGAGAGGGTTTCCTGGGGTGATGGGGTGAGGAAAGGGCATGTCATCGAATGTAGAGAAGGGATCCAGTTGTGCAGAGTGAGTTATTATGCCAGCACATAGGTCCCAGGTTATGGTAATGAAGCTTCAGCACAGAAATAAGGGAAGTTCACTGGGGTTATCTATAAGTTGCTGAGCTCTGTCAGGAGCTACGTGACCTCCTTCTATACAGACTGAAGGGTCAGAAGGCTGATTGCTCAAGTTAATTAAATTCCTATAGTCCCTAGAGACCCTCCCTGTCTGTATACAAACCTCTTATTGAGTCTTTCATTTCTGCTATCATGTTTTAAATATCTAAGCACTTCTGTTCTATTTTCATTAATGAGATGCCTTCTCTTGTCTCTCTGAGACTATTAAGATATTTTTAAAGTTTTTATTTTCTATATAAACTTTGTTTTCTCCAAATTATTTTCCCCAGTTTTGTTTGTTTTGGTTGCCTTTCATGTTAAGTGCTTTTCTCAGTTGTCTGATGATACTTCCTTGCTCATATTTAACGGCAATACTGATTACAAGCTCTGAGACAATGGTTAGGTATTGACTGTAGGTTTCAGTGTATGGTGGTTTGGATGGGCAGTTTTGTTGTGGAAGTCTGGGTGCCAGTGTCTTTAGGGATTTTCTTTTGGGCTGGGTTTTCAGTTGATCTGCCTAAGTAGGAGAGGTGGACTCCCTAGAGTTCTCAAATCTCTTGTAAGTTGCCATTTAATTGCTTTGTTTTTGGTAGATAGCCCTGTCTCAACTGTGTCTGGTCTCCTGCAGTTTAGGGACCTCTCCAGATAATAAAATTCCAGACTTCTGCTGGGGTGGAGGTGGATGTGGCAGCTATCCAACTGAGCTGAAGTAGGAGGGGATTTAGGGCTTTAAATACTCCTTAAATAGACACTTTGCCAATCCTGTTTTTGTCTCCACTTTCACACCCATTTTCGGAAGTATTTCTTAGGCATTAGACCTTCCAAGAAAATCAACTATTTTAACTTATGGAATACTTTATGATTTTTCCTTAGTGGGACTAAAATTTAGCTGCAATAACTTCTCTTTCCTTTTAAAAAAATGTTTAAATAATTTTTATTTCAAAATATGTTTTCAAGTAGCATAAAATGAAATAACTGAAATTTTTTATTCATATATTCATATTGGGGGCTAATATGATAATTTTTATTCATGAATTCATATTAGTAAGAATTTTTTTTTTTTTTTTTTTGAGTTGGAGTCTCACTCTGTCACCCAGACTAGAGTACAGTGGCCGCTCCCAGCCACCGCAGCCTTGACCTGCTGGGCTCTGGCGATCCTTCCGCTTCAACCTTCCAAGTAGCTGGAACTACAGGCATGCGCTACCACGCCCGGCTAATTTTTTATTTATTGTAGAGATGAGGTCTTGCCAAGTTGTAGACCCACGGGCTCAGGCAATCCACTCACCTCGATCTCCCAAAGCTCTGGGATTACAGGCTGAGCCACCGGAGCCCAGCCTAGTAAGAACTTTGTAAGCTTAACTAAACTGTATTAACATAATTTCTCCTTTATCAGGATTATGATGTACTTAGTCTTGAGGTAAATAAGCATACCAGTTGAATCCAATAGTGATAAGGATTAGAAAAATTAAATTTTATCTAGTGGGTCCTCAGTTGTATTTCTATAAATATGAAAGTGATAACATTTATAACCACCCCTGATTTTAAGGTAATTTGCATTGATTTTTTTTCTTCTTTTCTTCTCCCCTTGCATAAGAAAAAATAATCAGTTCAGAGGCTCATCATTTCTTACTTGGGCTGTTACAACAAACTACCAAATGACTTACCTATCCCTATTGCTGGTATCATCCCACTTTACTCTGTAGTCTATTCGTTGTAAACTGACGTTTCTAAAATCGAAATTTTAGAATTTCTCTTTTGTTCTTAAAATCCTTAGTGAGTTTCATGATCTGGCCCTCACTGGCCTTTCTGATGTCATCATATGCCACCTTCTCATATGCAGGGGTGCTTAACATTCAGTAAAAGTTTGTTGATTGTGGTAATTATGTATTTCTGGCAGTTTTTAAATTTTTTTGAAAATAGAGATTATCATAATTTTACGTAGATAACATTGGGCAGACTCCGATTTAAATATTGAATATGTTTTACAGCCTTCAGCCTGGAAACCTGCAGAATTATGATTGCCATGTTGGATGTATCCTTGAATAAAAATAGGAAATGCTAGAATATAGAATAATAGCTTTATGATATTAAGTCAGTTACTAGTTTTAAATGACCACAGTAAACTAGAGAATTTTAAAATACTGTGTAAGCTCCTGTTTGAATGCCAGACTTTTTAATTTTTACACTGAAATCTGTTCATATGCTGAGTTTGGCTAATTCTGCCAAAGCATACTTATTTTTTAGTCAGTGATTTGGAATTTTGAGTCACATGAAATTTTCTCAGGTATCAAAATTAATTTTTGTTAATAAAATCATCAGAGAGATTATACAGGAAAAATGGGATTTAATGAATTCAAAGAGCTTTGGGCAGCTCTTAATGCCTGGAAGCAAAACTTCATGACTATTGATCAAGACCAAAGTGGAACAGTAGAGCATCATGAATTGAGTCAAGCCATTGCTGTTATGGGTAAGTATATTAAAATTTTTTAGATTCTATAAAGATTATCTTTGTTCTTTGATATGATGAATCTTAATTGCTTCAGTTAATAAATAAAGGGATATATTTTTCCATCCGTAGTTCCCTAGTTTGTTTTCAGGGTTGTAGTTAAATGTTCAAAGACCTTATCTGACCAAAGACTTTATCAAAACCATTTTAATTATGATTTTTTCAGAAGTTGATCTTCCATACAGGCATACATTCTGAATTTCTTGTTAAATATATTTAAATTCATTTTGCTAATTGTTAGTATCTACCACTTATATTCTTTTATAACTTTATAGGGTCTTTAATTTTGTAGCAAAAGTTTATTTCAGTCAATCACAAGTCTCTATATAATAGTCTAGCTTTTCAGCAGCCATGTTTTTATTTTTCTTATATATTTCATAATACATAGTAGGTACCAAAATACCTCAAGAATGGAAAGTTTGCATTTGAGAACATTTTAAAAGAATGTAACTTTATTTTGATCATAGCTCTGATAATCTAAGGTACTTAGTACATTTTATTTCAAAAAGTGAAAATATACAATAGTGTGTAATTTACCTAGTTAATGCAGTTTTAAGTAGTTTTCTTGATTACTTTTACTCTTGTGATTTATATGCACTCCTTTCTAAACAAAATACATTTGTACTAAAATTAATTTTTTGAAAGTTAAGATCTGAACCTAATATAAGTGGACTTATCTCAAATTTCGATTTAAAGAAGTCAAACGTGATTTTTTTGTTTTGTTTTATAGACATTTTAATTTAGCAGTTAGAGACAGTCCTGACCATATAAACATATGTAGTTCAATTATAAAACCTTAATAAACTGATTGATTAAACTTGGTCTTATATTCATCTTAATGATGAAAATTTAATATAATCTTTTGCAATAAAAGAAAACCTCCAAGGAGAGTTCAAATAAGCAACTGAATGACAAACAAACAAAAAAACCAAAAGGTAGGTATTCTGGGTTATTCAAATTTAGGATCTTCAGATATTTTTAAAATATTCAAGTTATTTATGCTGACAATTTTACTGAAAAATCTTAGGAATTTTATCAGTACCACATCCAGTTTATAACTGTCTAACAGAAAACTCAAAATACATTTGCATATAATTACATTAGTAAAAAAATTTTACAAGTTTTATTAATTTTATTAGTTTTATTAATCAATTTGTACCTCTACTTTTATTTACTTTTTTTCTTTTAAAGATATGGGGTACAATTCAACTTTTATTTACTTTTGGTAAGTTTCCTGGTTACATTCTATGGTAGCTACACGCAGATTTTTTTTGCATTTTTATTGTCTTCACCCTTGAATGGATTAATGTCATTCTTCTAAATGTACAAATCTAGTAATATGTAGACAATAATTCTAGGCCAGCATTCTTCATAGTAAAGTATACACATCTCATTAAATGCATAGGGCCATCTGTAAAAGTAAAATAGAATATATTAATTTATACTTCTATTTTTTATCTCATTCTTTAAAAATTTTTGTCTTTATACATATTTTTAAATGTAAGTAATTAACAGTAACACGTATGTGGAATTTAAAACTAACTCAAAATACATGTACTGTGAGTGAATGATCAGAAACTTATTAGTGATAGGAGTGCTTAGTTAAAACATTTTGGGAACCACAGCACTAAAACAAAAAACCACATTACTGAAATAATGAAAAGACTATAGTTATTATCACAGTGTGTAGAGAAACAGAATAAGGGTTATAGGACAAAAAGGAATAACATTTTTCTCTTTCTTCCCTTTTAGAGTAACCCTGTTAATCCTCAATGTTTTTTAATTGTAAAAGACACTTTCAAGTAATATATTCAATTGGAAATGTAGGATTTGAATGATAGCAAGGATCATTAATAATCTTTGGGTTGATTTCTTTCAGAACTATAAAAAATTACAGAATTGAAATATTGATGCATTAAAACTTATAAAATATTCTAGACATTATTTCAAAATCACAATATATGGTCTATTCACAGGAAGATATTTATTTTCTTTTCCTTAGCTTTGACTTTATTGCAAAGCTAGATTTGTGATATTTATATAACACTTAATGAGTTAATAATGAAGCCTTTGATCAGTTTCAATATATTTTTGTTTCTAATATATATTTTGTTTTGTTTCTAATATATATTTTTTGTTTTTAATATATATTTTTCTGGAACGAATGTTGAAAGCTAGTTTATGACCTCATCAAAAAGAAAGCAATCTTGTGTGTTCTTATGGTGTTTGGTTTTAGAAGTTTTGATTTATCAGTTTTTTTGTTTTTTTTAGGTTATAGATTGAGTCCTCAAACATTAACTGCTATCGTTAAGCGTTATAGCAAGAATGGCAGAATTTTCTTTGATGATTATGTTGCTTGCTGTGTGAAACTTCGAGCATTGACAGGTATTGACCATTTAAAACTGGGTGTAGTATTGTGTAGCTATTTTTCTTGAATAGTGTCTCACATTTCTTTCAGCAAATTTAAGATAATAAATGTTTTTCTCCCTTTTTACTAAGAAATCTAATTAGTTATAAGGCTTTAAAATTTAGGAATATAAGCAGTAAAAACTTGTTAAAGTTTTTTTCTTTTTGTATCTCAGTTGCCAGGGATATGGTATTAAAACAGTTAATATTTAATTAAATATGAAATTATTCATTTTTTTGAACCTGGGTACGTACATCAAGTACTTGAAACTATATATTTTCATTATAATTAAAAATAATTTCTTTGTTTAAAGATTTCTTTAAGAGAAGAGACCACTTACAACAAGGGTTTGTGAATTTCATATATGATGATGTGAGTATCCTGCTTCACATTTGTTATATTTATATTGTATTCTAAGTTATCTAAAGTTTAAGTGATCCCCGTGTCACTACTGGAATAATGTATTCCTTAGATCATATTTTTTTCTATATTTTTTAGTTTAATGCAAATCTAAGGTTCAATATTTGTACAGTTGCCAACCAGTCTGACTTTCTCTTAAATCTAAATATACTTTTAAATTTTATGAGAGGTTTTTAGCAGGTCATGTTTTGAAACATTCATGAGAGCTAAAAGTACCATTATTTTTGTAGAGTAATTTACTTGTGATATTTTTCTAAGAGAGAGAAAAAAAATTTAATTTATCACAGATTATGAAGCAGTTCAGTTCTCATTTCAAATGGTTGCTATTAATCTGAATCCAATTTTGCTTTGTTTTTTAATAGAAACTATAAGAAAGTCGTATTTTATGTGTGTTTTAATGTTTCAGAGTTTTTTATTTGTTTTTGTTATATTTATTGATGAAAGTTACAGAGTCAACATTACTAGTATATATTGGCTTGTATTACAAGCCTTGGAAACTCTTAACGTTTCCCCTCTTAAGAAAATGTTTTTATGACATATAATTAATCAAAAGCAATTTTAAAACATTTTATTCTTACCCGATAATTTTACTTATGTATTAGTTTTTGCAGGGCACTATGGCAATTTGAATGTCTAGAATTTGAAAGCTGAAGAAGTACTGTGAATTCTTTTGCTGGGAAGAAACAAACTGGACTATAAACTAAAACTTTTGACACTTTTCATCTTCTTCCTGCCTGTTCAGTCTCTCCCTTTTCTGTGTTTTTTACTTTAACACACAATTCAAAGCAATAAATGAGATTTTAAAAAAAATTGGGCTATTACTGATCTTGGAAAAGTTATCATTTTACAAATATGTACATATTGTCATAAAATATTGGTGTATGATTAATTGAGGTAAACACTTCTTAGCCTTAATTTTTGACAATATAAACTTAGAGGTGTGTACTTATAAGATAGATTATATAAGAAGCCAAATGATGATGAACATCTACATAAAACTAATCTGTATTTATCTGAAGGTTACAAATTATACTTTTAGATTTTGTTTGTAATTGGTGTTTGAGGGTCAGCTAGTAGAGAAAACCTGTATTTTGTGCCATGTTTGTAATATGGTTTGTTCCTTGATCTTGATCACAGTATTAGAGAACAGGAACTTAGGGGTCTTTGCCTGTGAAGAAAACAATTGTAGTTCCTAAACATTTATCCTAAGTAGACTCTCTAGTGAATTAAGATACAGAAGGTGTTATTTTTCTTTTGTGTGTGTGTGTGTGTGTGTGTGTGTGTATTTTTCTTCAGTATGTTTTGTCTTCTCTAAAAAGAGAAGTTTGTAGTATAACGTACCTGTTCTCACTGCACTCTATTCTGTTAGTGAAGACATAGTTAACCTACAAAATGGCATCTTTCTTTAAGTCTATGTTTTTTGGAAATGACACATATTTTTCATGAAATGTCAAAATTTAAGTTTGTTCTATTTAACTAAATTTTTGTTTAAATGTAATATCAATTGTTTACAAAGCTAAAAATACAAGTAATCAACTACTGTATCAAAATGTTCAGGAATTATAAATTTGACTTATTTGACAATATTAGCTGGTGGGTTTGCCATTGTTAATCCAGTCAGTATTTTGAGTGCATCTTTGTGATGTGAGATATTGAGCATGTTAAACATCATAGCACCATTTCTGAGTGGTGTTGCTACAGAAAATGCCAAGCAGAATCATCAGATTCTTAGCATTTAAGATCCCTGGTATACAGTGCTGTTATTAATTTAATTTCTTTCTTGGCAACCCCCAAGTCTTTCTTAATGAAGATTTAATAAACCACATATTTTTCTAACGCTTTAACTGAATATCTTCCAGCTTAAAGGTGGATGTTATAATTTTAGCACTACTGGTGACTATATTAATTTATAGCTTTTATAAAAACCCATGTTTCTTAAAGGATGGAGGATAGATAGCAATATTTTGAACAAAACCTTTTATAAACTTAACAGAATTTTAAATCAGCTTTCACTTTTAAAAATTCTGGAAAGGGAGTAATGTATAGTCAGGAAAGGGAGTAATGTATAGTCATTTTGACATGGGTAATTTTATATTATATGCTGTGAAATTTACTTGGTCAGTTTGATGAGAATGTGTAAATGAATAATCCATATAATTTTATCCTCTGGCTGTTTTGTTGTTGTTGTTAACCATGAACATATATTTGATGATGTGAGAGGACATTAACTGAGCCATCAAAAAAACCCAAAACAAAACAAAACAAAAAACTCAGAATTCTAATTAGAAGTATAGGGAAAAGCAAATGTAAATATACTATGTGTCATTTATGTTTAATAGTGGTGATAATGTGACTCAGCAAACTGGAATCTTAACATCCAGATTATAGATGATCAAGTTACTGAATATTCTGAGGTCAATTATAATAATCTTCTTTAATTGGAGACTCGGAGTTGAGTTAAAACTTTAAAAATGGCAAGTGATATTATTTCTACAAGTTTCTGCCAAGTGACATGTTGTAATTAGAACTCTTTATGCAGTTCTCTAACTCACTTTTTTTTTTTTTTAAGAGATGTTCCTGTGACCTTTGGTCATAGGAGGTCCATGAATATGTTTACGTGACCAAACGCATTTGGAAAGTCTCACCTTCCTAAGGAAGATTGATAATGTATGTTAGCATATAAAAGCCCAAGGTTCATAAATTGTTTAATTTTATTTGACCCAGTTTTTCCAAAGTTCTTGATTACAGAGCCCCTTTTTCTAGGCAAACTATCATTCCACGCCAATCCAACTTAATTGCCAGGCAATTATTTTGCATTTTACACTAAATAGACAATCTTATTAAAAATTAGGCATACAGAATGTTTTACTGGGATTTTTATACTAAAATGTAGTTCACTTTTTTTGTGCTTTTTCAACATAACTGATGTAAATAACATTTATTACTAAAGTAAAGATTAAATAGTTTTATGATGAACAGGGCTGCAGTATGAGTATAGTGTGGTAGTTTGTGCTTGATAACTCACAGTTTTCTTTTGATGTAAATTATTAAATAATGTAACACTCTTAATGTATAAGTGCTTTTATTTATACAGTAAACATGTTTCCATGTCGTTTGAGATTTTTTAAAATAAACATTCAAAGAGCTTGCTGTAAAGTTTTGTATCATACAAAATCTGTTACATATATATTGAGATGCTTCAGTTCAAATAACAGTGCAGTAACTCTCCTATATCTAAAAGGCTGCCAAATGATTAAATGTCAGGTATTGCACTTCTATTTTGAGTGGCAGTTTACACATTTTAAATTACATCAAGGAGAAATCAATACTATGGGAATCTTAATTTGGTCCACTTTAAATGTAACTTCAAGGACTGCTCATTTGATTGACTAAGCATGCATCCAGGAAAAAAGTAACAAAAAATATAGTCAAGTTATATATTTATTTCCAAAAAAGACATTTGCCCTAGAAGAAAGTAGAATTTATTTAGATAGTTAAAGTCTGTGCAGTTAAAAAAATAACAAAAAAATCAATTTGTGATTATTTCTTTAAGTAAAATATACAAGTCAAGTTCAGTTGTAATCTTATGGCATTATTAAATTGGACAAACAAAATAAATACTATTTTTCAGAAATGTGCTTTTATTTGTCTTTTTATGTTTGACAAACATGTAAGTGATATGTCTTCTGTAGCAGTTTTCTGGGAAATTAATAGGAATAAATTTGTAAATATGGTAAATTAATTCTAGTGAGTAAAATTCAAGATTTCTTGCAGATTAATATATTCTTTCCCTTAAGCTTTAAAATACAACCCTGGGTATTTCATTACTCTTAAACTTGTATTAAAAGATCTCCATTTTTGTTGTCTTAATTCAGTCATTTACAAAGTCAATTATTAATGCTAAGGTATCATCTAAGAGTATGTCTAGACTTTATACATATTATTAGATGATACAAATAAGAAATATTTAGAGCTTCTGTTATAGTGGTAAGGGCAGACATATTTTAAACAAATACTGTCTGGGTTATTTGTACTCTAGATAAGGTCATATAATATCGCCCATGTTTATATATTTGTTTTTCTGTAACCTAGAATACTGAGCTTAAAACTAGTTTCAGCAAAACACTGGGAAACTTAGGAAAAACTCTGTCTGATTCACTATCAGCTTATTATTTGAGTCCTGGAAAATCTGTGCTTTTAATCATTTCCTGCCATGTGTCATTCCTACTTGTTTTTCAAAATATATTTTTCTGACATATCAAGAGTCATATATACTTAACATTCCTTTTTATCCAAGTAGCTTGATAATATGCAGCTTTGTATATTTTGTGAGCATTCAAGACTCAGATGTGCTTCTGTATGTCTAAATATATAGTTAAAGGTGTTGTTGGCAACGCTTCTACATCACTATGATGTGCCATACAATATAAAATGAGTAGGATCTTTGCTTATGTGTTAGTAATATTTTCAGGGGTGACCCTTCTATAACATCAGAGATGGTGGCAATTTGGAAAGCTTATAGGGAGTGAGAATAGGCCTAGCTCATCATTTAATAACTATATTCAGAGATATATATGCCAGAAATGATTGGTTTCAAATCCCAATACATAGTGAAGGGAGATCTCAACCTTTTCCCTTAACCATCAAAGTGTAAATATGTACAGATACATGCATTCAGTTATTTGCATTTTAGTGGACTGTATTATTTAATCACATTTTATTTTGCGATGATTACTGAAATTTCAAAGGATAACCTGAACAGTGCTAATAAGAATATTCCAGAAATATATTAATTAAAGATTCATATTTTTCTTAAATATAGGCCAATTTAAAATTTTAGGATTTGCTGATTTTTTGGATGTATTACTCAATTTTTGATAGCTAGCTAAATGCAGGACCCTCAAATTTATTTTATGGCAAGAGATAATTTATCTTATAACTAGTGTTAGGATATTTAGCCTTTTCATACTTAGATTATCGTCTTATTGTAATAAAATGATCATAAACCTTGCTTATAGATATTGATACAATGTTTTCTGCAATCTGTATTCGGCTTGGTTTTTTATTTATCACAGGGAAATGTCATCTTGGTGTTTTAACCTTAAAAATGAAGGGTAGCGTATCTAGGCCACTAAACAGACTCAGCAGACCTTAGCTTAGTAGACTCCACATTATGACCAACAAATTTGTATTAAAACTTTTCCTTGAAGGTAATTTGAAGCAACTGGAAGAGGAATTATGAAACTCTGAAACTTAGGCAAAAGAAAAATATCTGCATATTTTCAATTTTGATTAAAAAATGAAAACAATTTTAAAAACAATCACACATGCATTATTAAAAAGTTATTTCACACATGAGTTAAAGCCTATTTAGCCATCAGAAATTTTAAGTAAACAATACATGTTTTAGTCAATTACTATTGTGGTCTTGACAGGCAATAATAAGTGAAATGTTGTGTTTCTTTAATTTTAGATATACTGCTTTTTAACCACTCAGTCCAGCTTGCTAGTACTGTAAATCAGTAAAACTGTAGCACTGTTACAATCATATCAGCACCACCATGCCTGGATCTAGTACTGTACTTAGTAACTAATGTTGGAAAATTTGCTTCTCTACTAAAAGTATTCTAGCTAGCTAATGAGATTTACTTTCTTTTTCCCCAAAATAATTTCTTTTACAAATTCTTGAATTTTTCATGTATAAATAGATCAGAAATTATATGCTTCATTCTTAAATTATGTATATATACTATATGTTCAATACAACTTGTACACTTCTTTTAGCTACCAAAAATTTGCAACCATTGTTACATGTAATTTACATTTTTCTTATTTACAGTTATCCGTAGGTTATTGCAAAACTAGTTGTGCAAGTAGATTACACTGTCAATACCACATACCAATCTTTGAAGAAAATATTAGCTAAAAAATAAATATTTCTGCACAGAATATTTCAAAAGCATCATGATTTCATGCTACATTATGTGCATAAAGACTAGGAAGTAGTATGTGTTTTGGTAGATTGTTTCATTTTGTTTAAAGCTTTCCAAGGTACTTGCTGCTTAGCCAGATGTAAATGAGCTGCTTTATATCAGGTGACTGACATTTTCAAGTGACTACATACATTCTATTTTGAAATGTATCATTCTTTAACTGGCAAACATTCTGCTATAATACATTTTCCTGTCAAAATGATAAAATGCAAATTTCAGCTAAAAAGAGGTAATGTACCTTTAATTGAAATCAGTAGGTGGCTAGGAGTTTAAAAACTAGGAATTACTCAATATTTTTTTCTAATTTCTTTAACATTTGGAAGAAGGGTGCCATATCATTTCAATGCTATTATAATCATAGGGGCATTTGAGAAGACTGTGAAGGAGTTAATTATAAGATTACCAATCCTTGAATTTTATTCACAAAAAAGGATGAAAATGGTGTGGAATTTTCTTGTATACTCAAACACTTAATATATGCCAGTAAGAAAATAAAAAACGTTTAAATGCTAACAGTTGTGATTATTTTCAATATAAAAACATTAAAATACTGAAGAGGAAGTACAAAGAACATAGGTTAAACATAGTGCTTTAAAACCACAGGTGTGCCAAATTATTTCACATCTTTCAAAATATAAGTAAACTCATAGAAGTCAGAGATGTAGTGACTACAATTTAGGAATTCATCTGGCTAGCTTTTAAAGAATATGCTAATATTGCCACTTCTCATAATAACATTTTGTTGGAAATATTTCTGTAATAATTATTGCAATTCCCATTTAAAAGTTTGTTTATGATTGGTAGAATAATGAAATAGGTCAATTGATTTATGGTTCTGTATTCTTGATATTTCATTTCTATAGATGTTTTCTTCCATTCACAGTAATAACATGTTATTTTAAAATAACTTATTGTTAGTCATTGCTCTCAACCTCCACTTAGTAGTTTATATAAATAAGCTTTGTGGTAATTTCTATACATGCTTTCAGTTATTAATCATACATGTCTTTCTGTGAATTTTCTGTATTTGATATTAAAGCAAGATGTATTTGTACACAAGAGCATGTGATGAGTTATCCTGACCTTGGGCACTGATCAATCACAATACCTAATACTTTGCATTTAAAACCCTATCCTTTAAGTTTGTAAAAGTTTAACATCCACTTCATTATAAGTTAAGTAGAACCGCAAGAAGTAGCTTTGTATGAGAACACTTGAGTGAGAAAGAGGAAGAAGCTATTGCACACCTGAAAAACAATTGCAATGCAAATGTGTAACTCTATGGATGTTGAACAAAGTCAGTATTTGACGAATATCAGGATACTGTAGCAGAGGAAGTTTCCCTAACACTGGTGTTCAACTGCTTTGAGCAACTAGGTCTTTGGGAAGTATGTGAAAATCACTTTATAGATTTTTGTTATAGAGTGTAAGTGTGAGTGTTGGGTAGAGGAAAGAGCAATGGAAGTATTATAGTAGACATTAAGTAGTGCAGTACTACTGTCTTTGTGATGGTGTACAAGTCACACAATGATCTTATAGCTTTACTGTGCTTTATGATTTACAAAGCATTTCTACATATATATTTCAGAGGATCCTCAGCACTCCCCTTTAAGAGATATCAGATGTTACTTCCATGTTTATAGTTTTGGGTACTGGGGCTCTATGAGGGTTTGTCCCAAGAGTAGATGGAGAAGGTAGGATTTAAACTTCTCGAGTCCCTTGCCCTTTCCACATTTCCACATAAGAGCTTAGCCAGTTTAAGCCCTGTGTAATGTGTCTGCAAGAAGGGAGTGACCTGGGTCTGAAAAGAACCATTGCTGCTGTAAAATTTTATGTTTTGTAAAAATAAAAGTGTATTTACTTTCAAAATTGTATTTTGTAAATGTGTTTTCAAATACCCATCTGGGAACTATATCATGGATCTAAAGAGGCACTTCCACAGTGAGCCAGCTTTTATGGAATACATTCTAGTAGCACTGAATTCAACAGATCATCTTTGCACACTTGACATTTAACATTGATTCAGAGTAGATATGTTTGTAACAAGGAGATTCATACTCTCATTATTATTGTAAATAATAAATATTACCTTAAAGCTATAAACCTAATAGTGCAAAATACAGTTAAGAGAGAAAACAATAGCTATACTTAAGTTTCTGAATCAAAATCTTTAGTCTTGGTAACAGTTACTTAGTTGGAGACATAGCACATTGTGCAAAAGGTAACCTGTGGGAAATTTTTTTCCTGATTGTTTTTAATTCCATGTCCCTGGATGAGAAACAAAGAATGTAGCATTCATTTTTTGAGCACCTACTATGTGCCAGGCACTTTATTATATCTAGTTTCCTTCTCAAGCTTCTGTGAG
Source organism: Tarsius wallacei (assembly GCA_963574415.1). NCBI lineage: Eukaryota > Metazoa > Chordata > Mammalia > Primates > Tarsiidae > Tarsius > Tarsius wallacei. The sequence continues at coordinate 39,719 of CAUYQG010040542.1, forward strand.
GCAGATACCATCATCTCATCTTTATAGATTCAGGAAAAAGACTCAGGGAGGGTAATTAACTTGCTCAAGGTCACACAGATATTAAAGAACTCATATTGTGACCCAAGTTGTTCTGACTGCAGAACCTAAGCTTGCTCTTCTACATTGGTGATTCTCAAATTTTTAGTATGTATACACATCATGTGAGGGAGGGTTTGTTAAATGAAGGTTGCTGCATCCCACTCCAAAGTTTCTGATTTAATAGATCTGGGCTGAGGCCAAAGAATATGCCATTTTAACAAATTCCCAGGTCAAGTGAGAACTGTTTGAGGACCACCGACCACATCTGTCTTTCAAGTGCCTCTTTGAACTCACATGATGTAGACACATTTGTGTACTGTAAAAATATGATTAAAATCCTAGCAAGTTTTGACTTCTTTGATAATTCTTAAAAATTTTTATTTGTAATAAGAAATCTACTTAAATATATTGATCTGTTTGGGGGCTTAACCACAGATAAGCAATATAAAGACTATCAAGTTATAAAGTAGTCAGTGTTGCAATTCGTTTCTAGTAACTGATCAATCTACTGAATTCCTTTAGTTTTTTAAGCCATGAAAAACACGTGGAGGAAAGATACTGTTGTTAATAATTTGAGATATGCTGATGAGGTGATACATTTTTTTTTTTTTTTTTTTGAGTCGGAGTCTCACTCTGTCGCCCAGACTGGAGTGCCGTGGCCGCTCCCGGCCACCGCAGCCTCGACCCGCTGGGCTCCGGCGATCCTTCCGCCTCAGCCTTCCAAGTAGCTGGAACTACAGGCGCGCGCTACCACGCCCGGCTAATTTTTGATTTATTGTAGAGATGAGGTCTCGCCTGCCCAGGCGGGTCTCGAACCCG
>CAUYQG010040545.1:0-12951 GCA_963574415.1 Tarsius wallacei
TGTAGTTCCAGCTACTTGGAAGGCTGAGGTGGAAGGATCGCCGGAGCCCAGCAGGTCAAGGCTGCGGTGGCCGGGAGCGGCCACTGCACTCCAGTCTGGGTGACAGAGTGAGACTCCAACTCAAAAAAAAAAAAAAAAAAAAAAATCACTAAGATATCACCTAACTCCAGTCAGGAAGACCATAATCCTTAATAACTCAAAAAACAAAGGATGTTGCAGAGGATGTGGAGGAAAGGGAACGCTTCTAGACTGAGGGTGGGAGTGTACAGCTTCTGTGGAAAACAGTGTAGTGACTTCTAAAAGATCTAAAAATTGACCTTCCACATGACCCAGCAATCTCCCTTCTGGGAATATACCCAAAGGAACTCAAATCATTCTACAAAAAAGATATCTGCGCACACATGTTTATTGCAGCACTATTCACAATAGCCAAAACATGGAACAAACTGTGCTGCCCATCAAAAGTGGACAGGATAAAAAACAAAATGTGATACATACACACAATGGAATATTATGCAGTCATGAATAAGGACAAAATTATGGACTCTGCAGCAACTCGAATTGACTTAGAGTCTATCATACTCAGTGGTCTATCACAAAAACAACTGAATAACACATGTTCTCACTCATAAGCAGACCCTGAACATTTATCATAACACTACAAGAAAGGTACTGGCAGTAGTGGGACACTGCCAACAGAGGAGAGAGGGGGACACGTAACATCACCAAGGGTAACCGATCCTAAACCAGGTGAAGTGAGAGTCAATGGGAGGTCAAACTATATGTACATAGATGACTTATGTACCCAATCCTGTCTTGTACCCCACATCTTTAAAATATATGTATTTTTTAAAAAGGCATTTGAACATTTTACATATTTAATTAGTAACACAGATGAAAAGTTAGAAAATGTTTTTTTCAGTAACCAAACCATAATATCTGCAAAAAAGGAAAAAGAAACAACTAAGTTACTGATCCAGATGGGTGAATTTTAAGCTTAAGTCTTATCTATTAAAACTTAAGTGTGTGACAGAGCTTAAGATGGCAACCGGATAGGTCCAACTGTGAGAGTCAGACCAGGCAGAGACCTGCATTGCCCGGCCCAGCTCCACTAGGTCTCCAACTTTGGACCTAAGGACCAGGCAGAGATCTGCATTGCCCTGCCCAGCTATGTCCAGCCTCTAACTTCAGACCTAAGGTAATCTCATCAAACTGGGAGAGACAGAAGCCCCTCCCCCATGCTGGATCAAACACAGACAGGTGAGATATGAGCGACAGACCTGACAGGCAGCAAGCCAGCTGAGTCCAGATCGGAACCACTCTCCTTCCAAAGTAGGCCTGGGGCATCTGATCCAAGCTGTGAGCAACCCTATCTGCCTGCTCTGGGAGCAGAGGGGAGGTTACAGGCACAACCTTTGAGCAAGTGTGGTTCCTTGTTTTTATTTTTAATGTTTTTATTTTTTATCTGTTTGTTTTGCTCATTTTTGTTTTAGCTTTTTTTTCCTCTTGTCTGTCCTTAATTCTTTTTATTCTCTCTATTAATATCTTGATATCTGGGTTTGTAGTTTGAGACCAGTCATTCTGGGGGCTCTTCAATGTTTGCGTTCTGAAGTCTGTTTTCTGTGCCTGACCTCCCAGGGGTCTATGTGAGACCCATAGTCTTCTTTTGGTTTTTCTTCATTTGTGTAGATTATCCTTCCTCCCACCTTTTTTCCCCTCATCTTCTTTAATTCTGTTGTTCAGGGATGGCGGGATTGCTTTTACTTCTGTTTGCTCAGTCTCCTATTCTTCCTTATGTGGATCTTCTGGCTTTGTTCAGTTCTGAAGCTGGACTGTGGTTTGGGGGCTGTACTTTTTGCAGTTTAGAGGTTTAATTGAGGGGGGAACTGTGATTCAAAATCTATCTGCAGATCCCAGTATTGACTGACAGATGTATGGGCACCCTGGAACCCACTTCCCACTGCCTTACAATCTATCCATGTAGTGGGAATGTAGGTTTGCTCCCAGGAAGCAAAATGAGATAAGAAAAAGGGAAATAATGGAAAAAGGGAGGAGGGGTGGCAAGAAGAAGGTGGAGAGAGAGAAGAGTGAGAGGGAAAACAGACAGATGTACCAACTAACAAGTGAAAAGAGACACAAAGACACAAAAGAGTAAAAAAAAAAAACTACAACATACAGATAATCATACAAACACACAGTCCATCAAAAATCTGCTTATTGATGTACTCTTCACATACACAAACAGGAAGTCTAAAGAATAGAGGGGAAAAAAATCAGTAAAATAACAGAAACAAAGCAAGCACTAAAATGTTATCAAAAACAGAAAGAGGAAAAAAAAGCTAAAACAAAAATGAGCAAAACAAACAAATAATAAAACTAAAATAAATAAAAACAAGGAACAAAACTAGCTCCGAGGTCATTCCTGTAAGTTCAAAGTCCTTTCAGGTCTGATCTCTATCTCTCATCACAAGCTCATAGGATTGCTCACAGTTTCGGTCAGATGCCTCAGGCCTACTGTGGAAAGAGGGTGAATCAGATCTGGACTCATCTGGCTTGCTGCCTGTCAAGTCTGCCATTCCGATCTTTCCTGTCTGTGTTCTATCTAGCATGGGGGAGAGGCTTCTGTCCCTCCCAGTTTGATGCAATTACCTTAAGTCCCAAGTTGGAGGCTAGGTAAAGCTGAACGGAGCTGGGCCGGGCAATGCAAGTCTCCGCCTGGTCCTGGGACAGAGAAAATGGCTGCGGTTGGTGTTTCTTCACCAGGCATGGGGTTCCTCCCTGGCTCTCTCCAGTCCTCTCTTGCCGCCAATCAGACTTGGGGCTCCAGCTGATCTTCTACAACAGGCGATGGTGTGGGCTGGGTACTAGGCAATGAGAATCAGCCGGACTCAGCAGTCTCCTCTCAGGTGAGTGCCACTAACAGCAGACGATCCTGTGCACTGTGGCCCAAATCTCAGTGTGGTGGGAGCTTGTAATCACCATCAGAGGGGTGCCCCAGGTGCACGAACCCGAGTATCCCCTCAGACAGACCCTCCCTCTCCCACCAGCACACACCTATTCATGCAGAGAGTCTTTATGGACACTTGCTTTTGCGGAGACTCTCACAGTCCGACCTGTCTGGTGGCCATCTTGTCCCCCCGAAATCAGTATTTTGAAGAGGTATCTGCACTCCCAGGCTTATTGCAACACTCTTCACAATAGCCAAGATGAAGAATCAACTTAAGTGTCCAACAACTGATGAATGATTCAAGACGATGTGGTGTACATACACAGTGGAATACTGTTCAGCCACAAAAAGAAAGAAATCCTATCATTTGTGACAACATGGATGAACCTAGAGGATATTATGTTAAGTGAAATAAGCCAGGCACCGAAAGACAAATACCACATGATCTCACTCATACGTGGAATCTAAAAAGGATGATCTCATAGAAGTAAAGAGTAGAAGGGTGATTCAGAAACTGGGGTGCTTAGAGGGAAAGGGGCTTAGGCAGATGTTGGTCAAATGATACATATTTACAGTTAGATAGGATAAATAAGTTCAAGATCTCTAGTGTATAGATAGCATGGTAACGAGAGTTGATGACCATATATTGTATTCTTAAAAAATGCTGAGAGTGGATGTTAAGTGCTCTCACCACAAAAAGATAACTATGTGAGATAATGCATTTGTTAGTTACCTAGATTTAACATTCTATGAAACTTATAGATGTTATAACATGTACATGATAAATATATATAATTTCATATGTCTGTTTTCAAAACTAAAGGAATTTAAAGAAAATGAAGAATACCTGATCAAGAAATAATAAAATAAAATAAAAGGAACCTTGTCTTCCTGGATTTCTCCCAGTTCCAGTTACCCCTTCAGTGACAAATTTTTCATCTTTTAACTTTCTGGGCTTGTTGGATGCTTATCCACCTTCCTTGTACTGCCTTTGTCTCTAACCAGGGCATATCTTTCCCTAGTTACACCAATCACCTCAGGTATTCAAACATCACTTCTTCAGTAAACCTCCCTGAACATTCACTCACACACTCTGACACTGCTCAGGGCAAAGTCCTGTATGTCATGCTAGAAGCCCTCAGAGAAATCTGTATTTTTCCTTCAGAAAGTACAAAGTATATATCCTTGTAACTTTACAGTTACATAGTGAATAGTTATTAGAGAATCCCCTAAATTTCTAATGATAGCACTAAATTTTTAGCTCTTTAATGAAAGAAACATGTCTCTTTGATAAGTATTGCCACCCAAATAATAGTGCCTGGTACACAATAGGCTTGTAAAGAAATTTCAAAAATTGACAGTAATATCACCTGCATTTTCTATAAGTATGACACATGAAATTCTGTGAGTATGAAGAAGACACAGCTTGAAGAGGTAAAAACACATTAGAATGAATGTGTCAAGAACAAACTGTGAAACAGCTGATTGGAGAAAACATTTGTGGATGGGTGGATGGACTTTTCTGGGGCTCATGAAAACACATTCCCTAAGTAACTGTCTACATATGGATGAGGCCTCCTCCATGAACCAAGCACCAGGTCCTACCACCTCAGAGAAGATTTATATCAGATGGAGGCAGAGATTCCATTTTCCTTGGGCAAGTGAAACTCTTGTGTTTTCTAAAGTCCATATGTAGACACTACCATGATAAATGACCTAAGATTGTATTAAAAGTAATAGACTCAGCTGGGCACAGTGGCTCAAGCCTGTAATCCCAGCACTTTGGGAGGCCAAGCCAAGAGGACTGCCTAAGTTCAGGGGTTCGAGATCAGCCTGGGCAACTTGGTGAGACCTCGTCTCTACAATAAATCAAAAAATTAGCACAGCATGGTAGCACGTGCCTGTAGTTCCAGCTACTTGGAAGGCTGAGGCAGAAGGATTGCCAGAGCCCAGCAGGTCAAGGCTGTGGTGGCCTGGGCGACAGAGTGAGACTCCAACTCAAAAAAAAAAAAAAAAGTAATAGACTCAAGAAAAGTCCATGTAAAGAAAAGAGGGAGCACAGCAAAAATGTGAATAACAAAATTTTAGGAACTAAGGTATATCTGGTGGCCAGTCAGAGAAAATGCACATTCCTGAAAGCCTGCATTAAACGGGAAGTCTGCCCTGTCAGGTAAGGTATTTGACAAAGGCTCTGTTATGGGTTGCATTGTGTCTACCCCTCAGAATGTATATGTTGAAGTTCTAATAATACCTGGTGCTTCAGAATCTGATCTTATCTGGAAATAGGGTCTTTACAAAGAAATCAATTTAAAATGAAGTCACAATTAATATTCTTAATTATAATTAATATTTATTATTAATAATTAACTATTATTAATTATAATATACAACTAATCCTATTTTATCTGTTATCATAGAAGAAAAATTTAAACACAGACTCAGGGAAAATGCCACGTGAACATGAAGATGGTCACCTACAAACTAAGGAGAGATTCCTGGAAAAGATCTTTCCATAAAATTCCTCAGAAAGTACAAAACCTGCCAACACCTTTATTTCTGATTTCTAGCCTCAAGAACTGTGAGACAATAAATTTCTGTTGTTTAGACCACTCAGTTTATGGTACTTTTTTTTTTTACAGCAGCCCCAGGAAACTATTAGAGATTCCAGAGGTAAAAACAAAAATGACAAATAATCCTATATTCTAATGTGAGATGCTTAGCCATCCTGCAAAGTAATAGACCAAAGGGGATCTGTCACCAACAGCTCATCATCCATTTTGTCCACACTCATGAGGAGGTAAAAAGATTGCTTTCCCCTTGTTCAACACCATTGACAAAGATTTTCAGAAAGGTTGACTAATGTCTATGAAGGTTGAGGGACACAGGAACGAGTGTCTGAACCACACCAGTAAAATCAAGAGGGTGGGGCCTGAGGTCCCTGGAGAAGGGACAGCAAGAGTACACCTTGTAGAGAATAGCAACCCCATCACTTACAAAAGATCTTTGATTTACTCTTTTCCTTAATCCTTCTCTCTCTGAGGATTGCATCAAGGGCATAAGAATAAGGAATTTGTCAACTGGGGCATAGATGGAAACATGAAAGGCAAAGGGTGGTTTGAAAATAAGGGGGGAAAAAAGAGGCTCACTGAGAAACCCATTAATACAAAGACTCCAGAGTAAGAGGAAGTTCACGCTGGAACGATCTTCAAATAACAAGGAGGCACTAAAGCAGATGGAGCTGAAGCTTTCACATATGTGGTGGGGTCAGCATGCACCCTGGCACTCAAAGGAGGATGAAGCGAAGGGATACTGGATTACAGTTACATGCACATTATAATCCACCTTGTAATCCTGAATTTTTACTTTCACCTTTCTTTCTCACTTCTTTTCCCTTTCCTCTTTTTCTCTACTTTTCCTGATGTCTCCCATATTTTCATTAATTATGCTGGCTGATATCTACATAGAATACAGTGATTCTTTAACTGTAGACAGTTCCCCAATCATTCAAGCATAGTTTCCTAAGGGAAGCTGGGCGAGAAGATTCCTAAAGGAATCTATCGTCCACTCCCATCTTCCATATGTATGGTTTTCTAAATTAAATCTGTCCATGAACAAACATAGAACACACCCAGAATCTTCTCCTTCCCTTTTCACAATCAGCTTGTCCTATTTTGACTTGCAAGTTCTCACCTGTGTTTTTACAAAAGAGCACTGTGACATAATCAGGTTCCAGAAAAAAGGGAATACAAATTCTAAATAAATATGTCAAAAGCATCTAGGCCCCTGACTTTCAACTTCATATGAAAGCTTGGGCTGGGATCAACATGAAGATAGGGTCCCCAGAGGTTCTGCCACGACCTCACATGCAAAGTTGAGCTGACACTTCCTTCCTTGGTGTCTGGAGAGCCAGTGTGTTGCAATCCAAATGGCAGAAGAAATACGTACATGGGACACCAGTTTTTGCTAAAATGAAAGTGCACAAACAGGTTACCTGAATTGATTCGATATCTAAAGTTGGAGTAAAGTCTACAGCCAACAAATGCCCAGTTTTTTAGAAAGACATTAAAAACTAAAAGAGACTCCCTAGGAAACCCCACTATATAACCCTGCTTGAAAGTTAGACAATAGGCCGGGTTCAGTAGCTCAGCCTGTAATCCCAGCACTTTGGGAGGCCGAGGTGAATGGATTGCCTGAACTCGTGGGTTCAAGACCCACCCAGGCATCTTGGTGAGACCTCGTCTCTACAATAAATCAAAAATTAGCCGGATGTGGTAGCATGTGCCTGTAGTTCCAGCTGTTTGGAAGGCTGAGGCAGAAGGCACGCCAGATTCCAGCCGGTCAAGGCTGTGGTGGCCGGGAGCGTGCCACTGCACTCCAGCCTGGGCGACAGAACGAGACTCCAACTCAAAAAAAAAAAAGTTGGACAATAACACTGCAGTAGAAATAATACAACATGAATATTCTCTTTGAGAACACAAAGCATGCATTACCTCCAGAGAGAATCAAAGGCAGCCATATATGTGACAGGGTCTTCATGCAGCCTTACAGTTCATAGAACCATAAGATGAAGGGATTAAGGCTTTCCCCCACTTTTGATATAAGTAAAAAGGATAAGTTAATGTACCCGAGTACCTACAAGAACATAACCCTGCCTTCAACAGGAGGTGGAAGGTAACATGCTCTGGAATATAAGAATTTGGCCAGGCCAGGTGCGGTGGCTCAAGCCTGTAATCCTGGCACTTTGGAAGGCCAAGGTGAGTGGATTGCCTGAGTCCGCAGGTTTGAGACCAGCCCAGGCACCTTGGTGAGACCTCATCTCTACAATAAATCAAAAATTAGCTGAGCGTGATAGCGTGTACCTGTAGTTCCGGCTACGTGGAAGGCTGAGGCGGAAGGATCGCCGAAGTCCAGCAGGTTGACGCTGGGGTGACGGTGAGTGTGCCACTGCACTCCAGCCTGGGTGACAGAATGAGATTCCAATTCAAAAATTAAAAAAAGTGTGTGCTCCATTGGGACCTGTGTCTCTTCTCTAAGAATCCAGGTCATCTTTCAACAGTACCTGCTGGAATGATATGAAGTATGCAGATGTCCATGGTTGGGTATGTTCTCATCTGAAAGTGACTCCACTATCTGCTTGGAAGTGTAGGTGAATACAAATTAAAACACAATACAGATAAGAGTCTTTGCATATTTCCTCCATGTGTGATGCAGGTGGGGATGTCAGTGCCATTCTTTGTAAAGGTATCTATTGCACCATGGCTAGAGGTACCCTTGAAAGGAGGTTAGGGCAACAGTTCTGGTACTTTTGGCTATGGAAACTGGGATTTCCTCTCTACTGGAGTATGCAGGTGGAACTCCATGCACATTTTCCAAATATATGGCTTTATGTGCTGAAATCAGTACATCTTATTTTTGGATCTGATCCCAACTTGGAGATAGAGTCTCATACCCTTTCAAGGCTCTAGCAAGGTGACCATGGTCCTAATTTGGACACTGAGATCAAATAAGTTTCTTTTCATTCTTGAAAAGTCCTTATTCATGGACATACACAATGGACGGAAACTGGAGGTGTGCATTTTGGGCAATCTGCTAGTTATTTTTCTCTTCATAGGGACTACAAATTATTCAGTTGTTATACTATCTAACACCAATAGTACTATCAACCCATAGGCACCTTCCCAAGAGTTAGCCAAATGTAACAAGGTACATTTGGGGTGGTATTTTCCAGGGCAAGCACCATAGCCCATATGTCCACCCGCTGGGCAGAATTTCTTTTTCATGTACAGATGCAAGCACTTTTCTTTTAAGTTGTCCATCTTCCATAGCCCATTTACAACCTATCTGCTTTTAACTGATGCATCTATGAACCAGTCATCAGCATCCTCAGGACCCTCACAGTACTTTAGCTGCCAGAAGACCAAGTTGCAGGTATATTGTTAACACACAAAGCCCAATTAAGAGTTCATATATATACATATATATATCACCTGCTACCAGCAGGTTGATGTGACAGCATAGACCCTACATCTGATGTAGCATCACCTGGAGAGTGACTGAACTTTTCCTTGTACCTCTGAGATAGCATTAATGCCTCAGTTACTTATACCTAAATATTCCACTTTCACATAAAATGGGTATTTTTGTACAATATTCATTTTGTTGGTGTTCTTGTTGAATCCCATCTCAAGATGGAAAAGTCATAACTGTTAGGGTACAGATAGGGTGAGGGTGGATGGATGGAAGGAGAGAAGCACAGCGCTGCCAGAGCTGGCATGCCGGAGGTGCGCACTGGCAACCCAGAGATCTGAGTAATGCAGAGAATTGCAACACACAAAGAGGTGAGAGACGAAAAGATTTATTTAAGATAAGCTCACCCCCCACAGACAGGGAGCGGGACTTCACTCTAGATGAGTGTGGCCCCATAGCCCCTTCGAGCCCCGGCTTAAATCCTTTTCCTTGGAGATGTTGCAATCAAGTAGATGTGACTGCTGTGACTTCCTAATTAATGTCCGCCCACATTATCATAGCCCCTAGAGAAGGGCGTGACAAGGATTCCAGTGCTCCTGCACCTTCCTGAACAACATTCCTTAGAGCTAATGGAGGGTGCACCTCCCCCTATCTCCCATGTATTCCCAGTGGATAGCTTCTGGGGATCCTTGACTTCCCTGTAGATAGTGCCCAATTTACTGGAAGATTGAATCCCCACCTGCTCCTCCTCCGAGCGGTTGTAACTTTTGTAATTATAAGTTTTGTGACTTCTACAATCTTTACCCAATGCATGATATCGTAGGCCTTGTAAATTCCCTTTATTCTAGGCAAGCTTGATGGCCACTATGAGATACCTCTGGCATCAGGAAGCCTGTGTTTCCGAAAAGACAAAGTCGGCAAGGTTAATTTTTCCTAAAGTATGCATTTTTCATCACTGTATTAAGGTTTAGGAATAAGATTAAAAATGGCTTTCGACTCTCGGTCTGTCCTTTCAATAATAACTCCCACACTTGCTTTATTGCTCTCTTGATGTCCACCATCAAACACTAATAAGCCAGCAATAGTCTTTCAAATGGGGCATAACTGGTGGTTGATTTAGGTAAGGGCCACAAACAAATCCCAAAGGATGCCATTGTCTAAGGTGCACATCTTTTTGCCACAGATTCCAATCTACAAATTTGTCAGTCATTGACACTTTCCTCATATGCACTACACAGGAACTTGCCATGATGCACATGTGGTCTGTACAAATTGTTGAAGAATTTTTAAGACAGTTGTTGGTCAAATTAGATGCACTTCAAGGTAACGTAATAAACTGATCAGGATACCTATGTGAGGTATGAAATGCACATAACACTAAAGAAGTGTATCATACATGGTGAAAATTTTGGTTTTCTAGAGGTTGTTAGACCATCAGGTTTCTTGAACAGAGTTGTGGATTGTTTTTGAACATCAACCCATGTGGTTACCAAGAGCTATACTGGAGTGGCTGGCTGCTGTTTCTTATAGGATTAATCCTCAATTTCTGGTTATTCAGATATTGAACCACCTACCTAAGACAGACAGTATATACTCCTCAGCCTACCCATCAGAATAATGTCCTTCATGTAATGTTACCAAAATAGTTTGGCTATCCTTTCGATCTTCTCTATTTCTCAGCCTATGTAATGTTGAACAAACAAGGAAGGTTTTCAATCATCTTGGAGCCACATATTGAACATATGTTGTAATCAGATCCTAATGAAGTGAAATAGGCTCTGATGCCATGAGTTCAGTGGGATCTGAAGAAAGCATGAACATATCCATAATCATGAACTAGGTCTCATAGTCAGCACAACTGACCCCTGGTCATTATGATTCAGGTTGAGCATTCCTAATCAAAAAATCAAAAATCTGAAAAACTCCAAAATCCAAAACTTTGAGCATCAACATGACACCACAGTGGAAAATTCCACACCTGATCTTATGTGATGGATTGCAGTCAAACACAGTCAAAACTTTGTTTCATGAACAAAATTACATAAAATACTATATGAAATTACCTTCAGGCTATGTGTATAAGGTATATATGAAACATAATAAAATTCGTGTTTAGACTTGGGTCTCATCCCCAAGATATCTCGTTATGTATATGCAAATATTCCAAAATCTGAAGAAGAAGAAAAACACAGATCCAAAACACTTCTGATTCCAAGCATTTTGGATAAGAACTGCTCAACCTGTATCTGGAAGTTCAGGTGCAAGAACTACTCTGCACTGATTGATGCATTGACCTTCTTTCACCTGTGCTGCAGTATCCTACACTGCTTTCCTAATACCTCAGGGCTGGGCTAGGGAATCCTAGCAGGCTCCAGGTTGTCCTCTCATCCTACTACCACTGTCCTAATCATGGCATTTCCAGATTGAGAACAACCCTTGCAATCAAGAGAATTATACATACTTAACATAACTCTTCCCACAGCATATTCAGCAGTTACATCTTGCCTGAAAGAACTTTATATATATATATGTATAATTATTGCCCAATGTGAGGGTTACAACCAAATCCAAATTAAAATTTTGATTGTACTCATGGGGCTTCTAAACAGCACAGTAAATTGCACTTCACAGTCCAAAAGAGCTGAAAAAGTTATATGAGTACCTTCAAGTTCCCATTAAGTTTGACTAGCACAGGAGACATCAGACTGCAGTTAGATAAGAAGAGGTCTCAAACTCTACCCTAGGTCACTTTATTCTTAAAAGAAGAAAGGTCTGGGTAGAAAGGTGGTGTTGAATGCATTAAACTAACAACCTTCTAAACAGCACAAACCTCAGTAACAGGTTCTAGGGCTTCTTGGCCCTACACTGACCATTAGCAAAGTGGTCATGGCCAGATTGACTTGGCACATAGAGTTAGTCATAGAGGACTACATGGTCTCTGCTCTTTGTCCTCCAGCACGGTTGTCAGAGTTCTCTCATCTGCTAGCCAAGTAGCCAAACACATATAGTCTCATTGGACATTTGCCCAAACCTATCCTTGATATCACTTATTTCCCACTCTCTGTAGTCATGGGCTTCAGTACATTTCTGCATAACAGACGGCCCCTTGTCACCAAACATTTTATCAATGAGGTCTGCTACTGCCTACTGGATCCTGTACTATGCTTAGATATCTGATCTGCAAGATTTTGCCTATATTATGCAAAAAGAGCATTGTGATCATATCAGAGTCTAGGAATAGGGATTAAAAATCTCATGGAGTCAGTCTTTCAAAACCAAGTGGAGCAAAAACCCCTGTAGTTTGCCTGTTTTACTGGAAGAAAAATGGGTGAACTTTGCCAGCAAGTTTGCCAAATCAGCAAGCATTCTTTCAAAAACATATAATTATTTAGTCTGTAAATGACAACAGTAGTTATTTGACTTGCTGCACTGTTCAGTGTGTGAGCCTACTTGACATTGTTTCATTGTAATTGTCAGGTAGTCTCTGCCAATTACATTGTAATTGTCAGGTAGTCTCCAAATTTTGTTAGGAGTATAAATGTCCTTGCTGGTGTGCATCCAAGGTCATAGGGAATGATACCCTCTACTTGCCAATCAATAGGAAGTAAAACTTTGGATATCAGTGGACTTTTTCTCTGATTCTATCTCTTTCCTAACCCGGACCACACACCTTTGAAAATTTCAAAGATCTCAAGCAATGGGGGGACATCTTACGATCAATCCTCACCCACCTTATAGACAAGGGGTATGTTATCAGATCTCTAGAAGCCATCCTTCTCATAGCCCAGTCTGACTGCTCTTCTGTGTCCCAGAATCCTTTATCTCTCCCGATCTGCCCCTTGCTATCTTGACAAATAGGAGTGTCTCATCTCAGCCAATGAGCTGGCCCATGCAATCTTAGGTACCACAGACCCCAAGTACCTTATCCATTCTTTTTTAAAAATTTTATTTATTTATTATAAAGATGTAGGGTACAATTCAGGATTAGGTATACAAACATTGATCATGCAGGTACCCTTGTTGATGAGGTATGCCCC
>CAUYQG010040547.1:0-12521 GCA_963574415.1 Tarsius wallacei
GTCTGGAGCCAAAACTGTTTGGTTTCACATTCTGTCTTTGTCTCTTACTAACTCTGTGACTTGAACAAATTTTGAGGGGGATCCAAAAAACCCAGAATTTTTTTGGAGTGTTGAACCCCTTGTAGTAAAAGCTTCCCCCACTAGGTAAGTGTTCTAGGAACCCACTGGCATCAGAATGCCAACTAGTGTTGTGAGAGGCAGTTTCCGGCTTCAGGGAATTTTTTTTTTTTTTTTTTTTGAGATTCTTTCAGTGCATTTGCCCATTTCATGATGGGTGATTTACAAGTGCACTTGCCCACACCACACTGAATGTTCAGCAGTTTTTGATCAAAAACAGCATGACTCCCATGCTCCACCTGATCTCACTCTGATCAACTTTTTTTGTATCTTCAATGAAAAAGTCCTCAAAGAGAAACATTTTGCCAATGTGGAGGAGGTGAAACAAGAAGCGGCAGAAGCAGTAAAAGGCAGCAAAATGGATGAGTTAAAAAACCGAGCAGTGGAAAAAGTGTTTCAATAGGTATATTGTATCAAATGGAGAGTACTTTGAATGTTACTGAAGTTTAAACATGTAAGAATAAATACACAATTTTTTATAAATAAATTCTGGAGTTTTTGGATCCCTCCTTTGTACTTAACCACTTTGTGCCTTATTTTTCTTTTCTTTAAAGTGGGTTTAATAATAGTGTATTTAATAAGACTGTTGTGAGGATTGTCAAATGCTTAGAGCATTGAGCATAGTCTGCTGACATATGTAATAAGTATGTAAATGTTTGCTCTTCCTTTTTTTTTTTTGAGTTGGAGTCTCACTCTATTGCCCAGTCTGGAGTGCAGTGGCATGCTCACAGCCACCACAGCCTTGACCTGCTGGGCTCAGGCAGTCTTTCTACCTAGTCTTCCAAGTAGCTGGAACTACAGGTGCGCGCTACCATGCCCAGCTAATTTTTTGATTTATGGTAGAGGTGAGGTCTCACCATGTTGCCCAGGCTGGTCACAAACTCGCAGACTCAGACAGTCCTCTCACCTCGGCCTTCTAAAGTACTGGGATTACAGGCTTGAGCCACCGGGCCCGGCCTTTCTTTTTTTTTTATCTTTTTTTTTTTTTTTTTATTAAGAAACAGGGTCTTACGCTGTTGCCCAGACTGGAGTACAGTGGCGTGATCATAGCTCACTGCAGTGTCGAACTTCTAGGCTCAGGCTGTCCTTCTGCCTCAGCCTCTTGGGCTGCTAAGGCTACCGGGTCATATCACCATGCCCAGCTAAATTTTTTTTTTGTAGAGACAAGGTCTCACTATGTTGCCTAGACTGCTCTCGAACTCCTGGTCCCAAGTTATCCTCCTGCCTTGGCCTTCCAAAGTGTTGGGATTACAGGCATGTGCCACTGCGCCTAGCTTGTTTGCTCTTGTTTTTTTTTTTTTGAGTTGGAGTTTCACTCTCTTGCCCAGGCTGGAGTGCAGTGGCATGCTGGGCTCAGGCAATCTTTCTGCCTAGCTTTCCAAGTAGCTGGAACTACAGGTACATGCCACTACACCTGGCTAATTTTTTAATTTATTGTAGAGACAAGGTCTTGCCAAGTTTCCCAGACTGATGTCGAAATTGTGGGCTCAGGCAATCCTCTAGTCTTGGCCTCCCAAAGTGCTGAGATTACAGGCATGAGCCACCGCACCAAGCCTGTTTGATCTTCTTGAGTTTTCTCTAGCAACCGAAAGACTTCAGGCAAACAGGATTTGGTTTGAAAAGGATCACAGGTGCACTTATTACTCTGAGGTAGGATGATTATGGTCTTCATGCTGAGAGAAGCTAGGTGGTAATTGCAAACTCTCTCAAGTTCACATGGCAGAGAGGGAATGATTTGCTTTTCTTAGAAATTAGAGTTGACCTTTCCTTTTCAGTACTTTGTTGTCTTGACCCAGTGCAGAACCAGAACAAGATTTGCTTCACCCAGTGTTCTGTCAGTGAGCTGGAGTGCTCACTCCTTTTTCTCTTGTCTCTATCTGGATGGCGCTTTCCATCCTGTGTTAGATGCTTGTCCCCATTCCTCATTGTAGTGTGTTATGTAGCCTGGCATTTGTTTGTGGAAGCTCCATGGGATGGAGTTCTGTTTTCTTTTCCCACTGCAGTGTCCTCAGCACTTAGGACATCACATGCTTCTGGTAGCATTTAATAAGTACTTGTTTACTGAACGAGCTCAGTAAGCATTTAGGATGCATCAGTTACATGCTGGGTCAGTCCCTACTCAGTGAGCTCACAGTGTGGGGAACAATCACGTAAACAAAAATGCCATTCCAAAAATGGCAAGAAGGCCTTTCTCAACTTCACGGTGTCAGGGGAAGTCACAGAGGGGGTGACCCTTGAGTGTGGTTCAGAAGGATGAGGGAGAGGGGTGGAGGTGATGGGGAAGGGCTTTAGGTAGCAAGACTAACATGTGCTAACTCGGAGGTCTGAATCAGCATGGTGTGTTGAGGGAAGCTGCCTGGGGCATGAGAATAGAGGAGATCAGAGGCTAGAAAAGTTGTAGAGGCCAGATGCTGAGAGCCATGAGTGGCCTGCATAAGAGTTTGTACTTGGTCCTGAGAAATATGAAAGTGTTGAGCCGGGTGCAGTGGCTCAAGCCTGTAATCCCAGCACTTTGGGAGACAGAGGTGAGAGGATTGCCTGAGCCCTTGGGTTTGAGACCAACCTGGGCAACTTGGCGAGACCTCGTCTCTACAATAAATAAAAAATTAGCCGGGGATGGTGACACACGCCTGTAGTTCCATGTACTTGGAAGGCTGAGGCGGAAGGATCGCTTGAACCCAGCAAATCGAGGCTGTGGTGGCCATGAACATGCCACTGCACTCCAGCGTACTCCAGCTGGACACAGTCAAAAAAAAGTATTGAAGGATTGTTTTTGTGACAAAATATATATAACATAAGATGTACCATTTTAACCATTATTATTATTATTATTATTATTATTATTATTATTATTATTATTTTAAGTCAGAGTCTCACTCTGTCGTCCAGGCTGGAGTGCAGTGGCACACTCATGGCCACTGTAGCCTTGACCTGCTGGGCTAAGGCGATCCTTCTACCTCAGCCTTTCAAGTAGCTGGAACACGCCCAACCAATTCTTTTTTAATTTATTGTAGAGACAAGGTCTTGCCAGGTTGCCCAGGCTGGTCTCAAACCCCTGGACTCAGGCAGTCCTCTCGCCTTCGTCTCCCAAAGTGCTGGAATTGCAGGCATGGGCCACTGTGCCCAGCATCTTAACCATTTTTAACTGTACAGTTCTGTGGCATTAAGTACATTCGCATTGTTTAGCAACTACCATCCATATCTACAACTTTTTCATCTTCTCAAACTGAAATTGCTTTTGAGGGAATTTAACTTGAGTTATAAAGTGTTTCAATTTAAGTTAAGGTTGTTACTGAAGTTGAAGGGTAGTAGAGGCAGAGAATGGTCTCTGAGTGATCAACCTAGTTGTCAAAGAGCCTGGGAAATGAAGCTGAGTTCAGCTTCTAGGAGACTACTGCAAGCCCTTAAATAAATAACCTTTATTCTTACATATCACACAATTCTAATTTACCTGGTGTAAGTCATTAGAAGCTGCATCTGCGATTGCTAGAGGGGTGTAGCTGTAAGCAGACAGACTGGCGGTAGTGTGTGGTCTCAGGCTGGGAATCATACAAAGACACAGCTTCAAGCACACCCTGAGGTTGTGGTCTGAGGTCTGGGGGTGGGCAGCCTGACCTTAGTCAACACTGAGGATATCACAATTACAGATTACAGATTACACACAGGGTGGTAGTTAAAGTTCCTCATGATGACTGAGTCATCAAGAAAAGAGTAAATAATATCAGTGATGTAGACAGCTGCTGGATACATTTTAGATGAGCTGTGCGTAGTGGAAACATAACTTGAGCCACAAATGCAATTTAAAATTTTCTAGGAGCCACATAAAAAAGTAAAAAGATACAGGTGAAATTAATTTTAATATATCTACCTATTATATCCAAAACATGATTTCAACATGTAATTAATATTAAAACATTAGTGGGCTGTTTTACATTCTTTTTTTCTGCTTGTTTATTTATTTATTTATTTTAGAGATAGGGTCTTGTTCTGTTGCCCAGGCTGGAGTTCAGTTGCAATCATAGCTCACTGTAACCTTGAGCTCCTAGACTCAAGTGATCCTCCTGCCTCAGTCTCTGGAGTAGCCGGAACTACAGGTGCTTGCCACCAGCCTGGCTAATTTTTATGTATTTATGGTAGAAAAGGGGTCTCACAGTGTTGCCCAAGCTGGTCTTGAACTCCTGTCCTCAAGTGATCCTCCCACCTTAGCCTCCCAAAGCTCTGGGATTACAGACATGAGCCACCATACCAGCCCCTTTTTTCATACTAAATCTGTCAAATTTCAGAACGTATTCTACAGATAGCACATCTCAATTTGGATTAATCACGCTTCAAGTCCTCAATAGCCACATGTGCCAGTGGCCATCATATGGACAGCATAGTTTCAGATTTTGCTTTAGACAGAAGAGTTAAACTCCCAGCTATTCAGAGAATGCTGTCATTCGTAAGAATTAATTCCTTGAGGATTATAAATGGCTAGGGGTTGATTATAATAGTTTTCAGTTACTAATACTTGCTTCTATGTTTGAAAAACAATTGAGAGGCAGTATAGTACAGTAGTTAAAGAGCACAGATTTAGGGGCAGCTGTCTGGGCTTGAATCTCACTTCTGTCATTTCTTAGCTATGTAATCTTAGGCAAGTTACTTAATTTCTCTGTGTCTCAGTTTCCTCATCTATAAAATGGAGGTAATAGCCAAGCTCATGCCTGTAATTCTAGCACTTTGGGAGGTAGAGGTGAGAGGATTGTCTGAGCCCAGGGATTTGAGACCAGCCTGGGCAACTTGGTGAGACCTCGTCTCTACAGTTAAAAAAAGAAAATAGCTGGGCATGGTGGCACGTGCCTGTAGTTCCAGCTACTTGGAAGGATGAAGCAGAAGGATCACCTGAGCCTAGCAGGTGAGGCTGCAGTAGCCATGAGTGTGCCACTGCACTCCAGTCTGGGCAACAGAATGAGACTCTGACTCAAAAAATAAATAAAGTAAAATGGAGGTCATTATAGTACCTACCTCATTGGATTTTGTGAGGTTTAAATTAGTTGTTATATATATAAAGAATCTATAAGAGTGACTCGTGTGTAGAAAGCACTATAGATGTGTGCTGTTATCAACCAAATCTTTATTATCTCCAAAATATTAAATGATTTTGATTCAGTACAATTCAAAGACATTCTTGCTTTGGAGATTGCTTAATTTCAGATAGACATTTAACATTGTTTTCACAGGTGAAAACAATGTTAAATTGTCATTTTGTGAGGATGCTTTCTAATTGATGTCTTTGGGTAACAAATTTTCTTGTTTGCTGTAACGTTAGAGTCTTCTTAACAACCACAGAAGTAGTGTAACTAATGATTAGAGGATTTAGTATTGTAATTAAAATTAGAAACATTTTGAAAGAATGATTTTTTTTATCAGCATTTAATTACTATACTGCTATAATTAAACTCTTCTTTCTCTCAGAAATACTTTATTAGTCTTACTATGTATGTCTGGGGAAACTTCCTTGTTTTAACTTTTTTTGTAATCAGTATATTCTAATACACTGGTTTATTCTGAGAGTCTCAATTTCTATTATTCTTTGTAAATAGGGTAGAAAAGAGTAGCAAAAGTAAAGTCAAAATATAAAAAGGTTACTGTTATAACCTGGAAGACAGTTAAAAGGAGGACTTTTATCAGTTTATAGAATGATGCTTGGCTAGAAGCAACCAAATCATGGCATGGTTATTTAAATGTCGGGTGTTGGCACAGAGGAAAGCAGCTTCTGATGGGGGTTTTTTTGATCCCCACTGTTTTCTTTCTTTTTTTTTTTTTGAGCTGGAGTCTCACTCTGTCGCCCACCTGGAGTGCAGTGGCCGCTCCCGGCCACCGCAGCCTCGACCTGCTGGGCTCCGGTGATCCTTCCGCCTTAGCCTTCCAAGTAGCTGGAACTATAGGCACGCGCCACCACACCCGGCTGATTTTTGATTTATTGTAGAGATGAGGTCTCACCAAGTTGCCCAGGTGGGTCTCGAACCCGCGGGCTCAGGCAATCCACTCACCTCAGCCTCCCAAGGTGCGGGATTACAGGCTGAGCCACCAAGCCCGGCTATCCCCATTGTTTTCATCTGTCATTGATTAGCAGCCCAACCCTGCTGTCCAATGTATTCTCTCTATTTAGGACATAATTCGTTCCTCCACTCATTGCCGCCTATGGCTCACTCCTTTCTGTCTCAAACTGCATGTAGCATCTTTTGGGAAGTCTTTCCTGAGTCTGGATCAGGTAGTGCTTCTGTGGGACCTCATGGCACTCTGCACTGTAATTGTCTGGTGTTTCTTCTCTGTCTGCTCCAAGTTCACTGAAGGCAGAGGTTGGCCAGACTTGCTTATGTGTGCCCAGAGCCTGGCCTAGGGCCAGGTTAGGCTCAGTAAAATTTTCCTAAGTGAATGAATGAATGAGTGATCCTGTAAATGTATTCAATATATGTTTTTTTGTTTGTTTGTTTTGTTTTTGAGTTGGAGTCTCACTCTGTCACCCAGACTGGAGTGCAGTGGCTGCTCCCGGCCACTGCAGCCTCGACCTGTTGGGCTCCGGCAATCCTTTCGTCTCAGCCTTCCAAGTAACTGGAACTATAGACACGCACTACCACGCCCGGCTAATTTTTTTGATTTATTGTAGATATGAGGTCTCGCCAAGTTGCCCAGGCGGGTCTCGAACCTGCGGGCTCAGGCAATCCACTCACCTCAGCCTCCCAAAGCGCAGGATTACAGGCTGAGGCATCGAGCCCGGCTGTTTTGTTTTTCTGAACTGGAGTCTCACTGCCACCAGGCTGGAGTGCAGTGGCACACTCATGGCCACTGCGGCCTTGACCTGCTGGGCTCAGGCGATCCTTCCAGCTCATCCTTACAAGTAGCTGGAACTGGCCAGTCATGGTGGCTCAAGCCTGTAATCCCAGCACTTTGGGATACCGAGGTGAGAGGATTGCTTGAGCCTATGGGTTCGAGAACAGCTTGGGCAACTTGATGAGACCTCATCTTTACAATAAATCCAAAAATTAGCTGGGCGTGGTAGCGCGCACCTGTAGTTCTGGCTACTTGGAAGGCTGAGACAGAAGGATTGCCTGAGCCCAGCAGGTCAACGCTGGGGTGGCTGTGAGTGTTGCACTGCACTCCAGCCTGGGCAATGGAGTGAGACTCCAACTGAAAAAATAAAAAAAACAAGTAGCTGGAACCACTGGCATGCGCCACCATGTCCAGCTAATTTTTTTATTTATTGTAGCAAGGAGGTCTCGAACCCCTGAGCTCAGGCAGTCCTCTTGCCTCTGCCTCCCAAAGTGCTGGGATTATAGGCATGAGCCACCGCATCCGGCCCCAATGTATGTTATATACAAGATAATTCTTTACACTGTGGGTTTTGGCTCCTTGTGCCTATTACACTGCAATGTTTTGCTATAAAGCAACTACAAAAACTAACCCTAGAGTCTAATTTTAATTTCTTTATGTGGTTATTTGCTTCTAGAATGGAGTAAACCCTTAGATATCACAGTTAATAGAGAATATGTTATGGTCCAATTGATTTCTTGTCCTTTTTGAGAGTTGCTAGTAATTAGATACGAAGTCTTATATGGGCTAACTAGGAAGGGAAAATGGGAATTTTCTTTTTTTTTTTTTAAGTTGGAGTCTCCCTCCATCGCCCAGGCTAGGGTGCAGTGGCATGCTCACGGCCACCCCAGCGTCGACCCACTGGGCTCAGGCCGTCCTTCCGCCTCAGCCTTCCAAGTAGCTGGAACTACAGGTGTGCGCTACCATGCCCGGCTGATTTTTTTTTAGTTTATTGTAGAGATGAAGTCTCACCAAGTTGCCCAGGCTGGTGTCGAACCTGTGGACTCAGGCAAATCCCCTCACCTTGGTCTTCTAAAGTGCTGGGATTACAGGCTTGAGCTACCGCGCCTGGCCAGATATTTTTATAATAGCAATAGTAGCTGCCTATGCTTTAGGTAGTAAAGTCAAAGTAGCTAAATTCCATGACTATTGCATTTAATGGAAAAATGAACTTTTGTTTTTTGCAATTTTTTTTTTTTTTTTTTTTGCCGTGTAACAACTAATTGCTGTTGAAGTCTCTAAAGCTTGAAACTTTATGGTTCATGATACAATATAAGAACCTGTTTCCAGCAGTTTATGAGGTATTGGCTAATATTCAGAGTAGAAGTCTGGTGCTAGAAATTAGCAAAACCAGCATTCTAAACTACCACAGAGTTAGGCAGAGTTAGGCAGAACAAGGCTATAAACCGGGGTTTCTTCGGTTTTTGGAGACTCAGACATTTAGATCTTTGTAAAATCTTACTACCTTCATATTCTATCCCTTGCCCCAAGTAGTACATAACGTAATCTAAACTTAAGTGCTTTATACTTTGGTTATGAAATTTTCAATTATTTCTTGTGGTTTGAGGCTTTGTTGGTTTGTCATAAAACCACAGTTTATGGTCTTTGTTACTGCAAAGCATGGAGGTATCCAGACCAATAACTGCTGAGGTCCTTTGCAGTGTGAACTTCTTGTGATATGTGAGTGGAGCCGAGAGCTCTCCACACAGAAAACCTCTATTAGGGAACTCCTGGGGAAGCAGGCCGTTTTTGAATGTGAGATGCATTTGTGTCCTGAGATTCAAGAAGGCCTGGTGGCCTGTGCTGGGCAAGGCATAGTTCTATACTGGATATTGGGTCTGGACAGGCAGACCTCAGAGATATTGCAGGATTGGTTTCAGATACCACAATAAAGCTAATGTCACAATAAAGCAAGCTACACGAATCTTTTAGCTTCCCAGTGTATATAAGAATTATGTTTATACTATACTGTAGTCTGTTAACTATGCAGTAGCATTATAGGTGTTTTTTGTTTTGGTCTTTTTTTTTTTTTTTTTTTGCAGAGACAGAATCTCACTATGTTGCCCAGGCTGGTCTAGAACTGGTCTCAAGCAATCCTCCTGCCTCAGCCTCCTATCATGCTGGGTTTGTAGGCATGAGCCACTGTACCTGGCCAGCATTATGTTTTAAAAAATGTACATATGTTAATTAAAAAATACTTTATTGCTTAAAAAATGCTAATGATCATCCGTATTGGTAAGGGGTCTTGCCATAATGTTGATGGCCACTGACTGATCAGAGTGGTGGTTGCTGAAGGTTGGAGTGGCTGTGGCAGTTTCTTAAAATAAGACAATAATGAAGTTGGCCATGTTGATGGACTCTTCCTTTTATGAAAGATTTCTCTGTAGATTGTGATGTTATCTGACAGTATTTTGCCCACAGTAGAACTTCTTTCGAAATTGGAGTCAGTCCTCTTAAACCCTGATGCTGCTTTGTCAACTAAGTTTATGGAATTTTTGTTATCATTTCAACAGTGTTCACAGCATCTTCACCAGTAGCTTCCATTTCAAGATAACACTTTCTTTTTTCTTTTTAGAAATGTGGTCTTACTGTGTTGCCCAGGCTGGAGTGCAGTGGCTGTTCATAGACACCAGAGTATACTACAGCCTTGAGTTCCTGGGCTCAAGTGATTTTCCCGACTCAGCCTTCCAAGTAGCTGGAATTATAGGTGTACACTACCAGCCTGGCAAGAAACCATTTTCTTTGCTGATCAGTAAGAGGTAACTTCTCATCTGTTAGCATTTTCTCATGAAATTTCAGCAATTCAGTCACATCTTCAGGTTCCACTTCTAGTTTTCTTGCTATTTTTAACGTATCTATAGTTATTTCCTCCATTGAAGTCTTGAACCCCTCAAAGTCATCCATGAAGATTGGAATCAACTTCTTCCAAATTCCTGTCAGTGTTGCTATTTTGACCTTCATGAATCACAAATGTTCTTTTTTCGAGAATAGGTCTCACTCAGTTTTCCAGCCTGGAGTTTAGTGGCGGTATCATAGCTCACTGCAGCTTTGAACTCCTAGGCTCAAGAGATCCTCCTGCCTCAGCCTCCCGAGTAGTTAGGACTACAGATGCGCACCACATTGCCCAGCTAATGTTTATATATATTTTCGTAGAGACAGAGTCTTGCTATGTTGTCCAGGCTGGTCTTAAACTCCTAGCCTCAAGCAATTCTTCCGCCTTGGTCTTCCAAAGTGTTGGGATTATAGTTATGAGCTACTATGCCCAGACTCACAAATGTTGTTTATGGCATCTAGAATGGTGAATCCTTTCCAGAAGGTTTTCTTTTCTTTTTTTCTTTTTTTTTTTTTTGAGTTGGAGTATCACTTTGTTGCCCAGGCTGGAGTGTAGTGGCATGCTCACGACCACCCCAGCGTCGACCTGCTGGACTCTGGCGATACTTCCGCTTCAGTCTTCCAAGTAGCTGGAACTACCAGGTATGCGCTACGATGTCCAGCTAATTTTTTTGATTTCTTGTAGAGACAAGGTCTCGCCAGGTTGTCCAGGCTGATCTTGAACATCTGGGTTCAGGCAGTCCTCTCGCCTCCGCCTCCCAAAGTGCTGGAATTACAGGTGTGAGCTGCTGTGCCCAGCTTAAGTAGATCTTACGGATAACTTGCTGCAGCTTCTCCATCAGCACTTGCTGCTTCACCTTGCGCTTTTATGTTATGGAGATGGCGTCTTTCCTTAAACCTCATGAGCCAAGCTCTGCCAACTTCCAACTTGTCTTTTGCGGCTTCCTCATCTCTCTCAGCCTTCATATAATTGTAGAGAGTTAGGGCCTTGCTCTGATTTAAGCTTTGGGTTTAGGGAATGTTGTGGCTGGTTTGATCTTCTATCCAGATCACTAAAACTTTCTCCATATCAGCAATAAGGCTGTTTTACCTTCTTATCATTTGTGTGCTCGTTGGAGAAGCACTTTTAATTTCTTTTGATAACTTTCCTTTGCATTCACAACCTGGCTTTGTGGCACAGAGGTCTAGCTTTAAGCCTATCTTGACTTTCCACATGCCTTCCTCACTAAGCTTAATTCTTCTTAGCTTTTGACCTAAAGTAAGATAGTTGGAACTCTTTCACTCAAACACTTAGAGGCCATTGTAAGGTTATTAATTGGCCTAATTTCTTTATTTTTGTCTCAAGGAGGCCTGAGGAAAGGGAGAGAAAGAGGTGAATGGCCAGTGTGTGGAGCAGTCAGAACATATACAACATTCATTGATGAAGTTTGCTGTCTCATATGGGTGCTGTTTGTGGCACCCAAAACAAGGTTACAATAATAACATTAAAGATCACTGATCTTGTATACCTAACCTGAATTGTACCCTACATCTTTAAAATAAAAAAAAATCACTGATCATTAATAACACCATAACAGATATCATAATAATGAAAAAGCTTGAGATATTGGGAGAATTACCAAAATGTGACACAGATATGGAGTTGAGTGTATGCTGTTGGGAAATGGCACCAGCAGGCCTGCTTGACACAGGGTTGCCACAAACCTTCAATTTGTAAAAAAAAAAAACAACAAAAAAAACAATATCTGTGAAGCTCAGTAAAGTGGCACGCAATAAAACAAGGCTTGCCTGTACTTTCAACAAACATATTTGTGTCCTGACTATATTCCAGCACATTGTGAAAGATGTGAATGACCCAGTAGGTAACATATGTGGAGTACAAAAGAAAAGCGACATGCAGCAGGCACTTGTTACTTTTTATTATATACCCACACTGCGGTAGGCACTGCTGACCTGTAGGCACTAATCTACTGTCTTCAGGGGACTCGTAGTCTAGTTGTAACATACAGACCAGGTACATCATGGGGTAGGAGTATTTGAGAATACAGACTTTGGAATCAGATAGTCCTGCTCTCAGGCTTGACTCTGCCACTTGCTTTGTGACCCTGGACAATTATGTAACCTTTTGGAGCTTATTTCCTCATCTGCAAAATGAAAATAAAAATGCCTATCTCTAAATAAATTATGGTGTCATATGGGGGAGTAATCGAAAAATGAACATTCTATTTTATGTAGCCTCATTGTAAAAAAGAAAAAAACTATTTAGTGGTGTAGAAAAGGTCTGAAGGAATATTACCTGCTGTTTAAAGTGTGGGTCATTAGGGAACTGCCTATTTCCTAGGCTGTTTGACTTTTTAAAAAAAGTTATATGTGTGTTAATTGTCACTTAAAAAATAAAGGTACCAGCCGGGCTTGGTGGCTCAGCCTGTAGTCCCACGCTTTGGGAGGCTGAGGTGAGTGGATTGCCTGAACCCGCGGGTTCGAGACCCGCCTGGGCAACTTGGTGAGACCTCATCTCTACAATACTTCCAAAAATCAGCCAGGCGTGGTAGCGCCGGCCTGTAATTCCGGCTACTTGGAAGGCGGAGGCGGAAGGATCGCCGGAGCCCAGCGGGTCGAGGCTGTAGTATACTCTGGTGTCTATGAACAGCCACTGCACTCCAGCCTGGGCAACACAGTAAGACCACATTTCTAAAAAGAAAAAAGAAAGTGTTATCTTG